>OY804606.1:10107189-10404461 GCA_963680895.1 Fragum sueziense | reverse complement strand
TGGAAATTTAATGTCCATTTAAATCTTAGCATGCATATGTCGAATGACCTTTTTTAGACAGTTTTAATGCAGGAATCAGGACAACGTTTCACAAACAAACAGATCTTATGACCTAGATACCATCAAGGCAAATACTCTTTTTTGTTTCAATTCATTTCTGACAGAATTGTCACCCACCAATGGGTTTGAAATCGTTAACCTAAGTGGGCGAGCAGCTGGAGGCTGGGTAAGGGTATTGTGGTAGTACTGGTTTGAGAAACAACAGGAATCCATGAGTAGGTGCTCCAGCCGCCGCGATATGACCCTGGTAGTTGAAAACGGCGTAAAACCCCAATAAACTCAATTGTTTCAATTCATTACAAATACAGTTTCATACTTTTCTAAACGCGGTCTAGCAGATTGCGGAGTCATCCATACACCGTTATAACCTGTGTCTGATCTGTTAAAGGGCTTACATATCGTACTGGACTCTATCAGCGCTGTCTGAAATGGGTATACACGTATTTAGCACAATATTCAACATTGATTTATATCCTTACAGTTGTGGAATATCGTCGCTTTTCTGCAAAAAACTCGTATCTGTAGCTTGTTTTAAGCTGCAGATACGAGGTTTTTTAAGAAAAGCAGCGATATGTTAATCATCAGTTGCATTCGAGAAGTTTAAAGAAAATTTCTTGAATACTAGTAACCATGACAAGACTTGAAAAATGTGTCCTTTATAGAAAGGGAATGCAAAACTTTGGGGAAATAGAAGAAAAAACTAGTACTGAATACCAACATAATTATACCGTACAATACAATACAATACATTATTTCACATCCGAACAAAGTAAACCAATTAAATCGCCCCATTCGTACCACGTGAGTATACAATACCCAGGGCCGTATTGCACGCACGAGATAATTGGGTGGACGCACGGGATTCTCGATATTCCAAAGCGGCTAGATCTATATTGTACGATACACCGATTGACCCGTCCAAATATGCATTGCACTCATTTGAACCCTACAAATATCGATTGAACCGTACAAATATGGATTTTCATCCAAATCGAGGCTGCGATACAAAATATCCATATTCGCATCGAAGAGTAATCTCCCTTAGTAAAGTTCTCGTTTGCAAAAGCAAAATTTGTTCATTGGAGTTGAATGTTTGTTTCAACATGATATTATGAATTCACTGTCCTAAACAAGACATAGCTTTGATTCTGTGATTGAAAAAAACACATTGGGAATACATTAAGGCAAATGGAGAAAATGATCACGAAAAAGATTATTTTTATTTCAAAACATTTCTGAATAGTAGCGCATTTAATTTGCAGCAATGATAAAAATCACACTTAATCCTTTCCCAAACAAGACCTGGATTTGATACCCATTAAAAGGATTGACAAAAAAGTTCTAAGAGAAAAGGAGATTTGCCGTTTATCAGCAATTTCTCCTTTTCTGTCTATGTTTTCATTGTTGATTTACGCATGACATGATAGATAGTTTATATGACAAATTTCATGTACATTTCACACTATCATATGACGGCCTATTCAATCTTTTGAGACAAACATAAATCGATAAATATAGATTTAATGTCAGACGCCATGTATATTTCACAGTGTTAGAAATGTACATGTAGCCTACATTTTTTTCATGGCATAGGCCTATGTTGTTTTTCTTCCTTTTTTATTTCACGTTGGAATTCTTTTTAAAAGTAATTAGAACTAGATCTTAATTTTTATACAAAACTAATCTTTGTCATGTTTTGTGTGAAAAAACAAAATGATGTGAAATAAAGAGGTCATTTAACATGTCTTTGTACAATACCGAATTCTATTGGATTCATACTTCGCAGAACAAGTCTATATTTAGACTCGCCTATCGGCTCGTCCAAATATAGCCTCGTTCTGCAAAGTATTCATCCAATAGAATTCAGTATTGTACAAAGACATGTTAAATAACCTCATAATATTCTTTTATTTCTGTCACAGTTATACACACATGTTATAGCCTACATGTTATACATTACATCATGTA
Source organism: Fragum sueziense (assembly GCA_963680895.1). NCBI lineage: Eukaryota > Metazoa > Mollusca > Bivalvia > Cardiida > Cardiidae > Fragum > Fragum sueziense. The sequence goes on along the minus strand of OY804606.1, from coordinate 10,402,433 downwards.
AATACATGTGAGCAAAAATCATTTTGTAAACAGGGTAGTATGAATATGGGAAGTGGTATGTTCATATAGCTGATTTTTCCCTGGAAATGCTATAAATGTCATATATGTCTATGTGACCAGTGAGGTGGACATTGGGTCGGTCAGACATACATAGGCATGTCTGTACGCAAACTCCACACAGCGACAATGCCTTACATTATCACTGCAGGCATATAAATCATGTGATCATGGTGAATGTGACGTCATATCGTAAAGATGGCGGAAATTTATTTATATTTTTGAAATCATTTTTTAAATCCAATTATAATTCTTATTTGGATTCATATCTGACACCTCATATTCCTAAAATATCACTTAAAGCATGTTTACTTTTTAAATAAAAATCGAAATAAAAAAAATCAATTACCTGAAATCTTGGTAACTCAAGCTGTGCCGGCAGAGATCTCCCCAATCCCAATTCAGGGGAGATAACTGCGAAGGAGATTGGTCTGTTCGATCAGTCCCACGACACTGGTTTTGGTTACTATATAGTACCACGTGTTATAATTTTCTGATTTGTCCTCTCATACAGTATTCCGTATAATTTCAGGTAGAACAGTTGTATCAAAACTACCAATACGTTAATTTTGTTTCCATAAATAATCACACATATCTACATGTTCTACCTATTTGGGGTTATCTGACTAGTCCCTCAGTAGTAAATGAATTTGACCATTTTATAAACGAATCTCGATCAGACTGTGTGTATACGCAGACTGATCTGGATCCATGTAGGTCTCAAATGACTTAAGGCTCCAAGGGCGGATCTAGAGGGAGTCGGGGTTATAAAAAAGCTACAGTTACGAGGTTTTCGTTGAAAAGCAACTATATTTATCACATTTTAAGCCATCATTTGGGCTTGAACACCCCTGGAAAAATCCTGGATCCTCCATTGGGCCTGGTTTAGATTCATTATTTTCTCATATCTTACCTTTGTATCTTCGTCAATTTCAATATGTGTTGGTGGATCCGAAGGTTCCATTTTCTATAACAATAATGAATTTTTTATATGAGAAATGAAAATAAAAACGAGCTAAAATGGAAAAGTGTACTTGTAGCAAACTATGTATAAACAAGGGTGTGGATAGTTAGATCAAGATCCACACTCATAAAAAGAATCATGCGACGTCAGATTTTTTTCTCGCCGCGATATTACCATAGAAGTTGAAAACGGCGTAAAACCCTAATAAAATCAAATCAGAATTTTTCGTTCGACACCCTAGACATTCGGAGTAACGTATCCGATCCAAACAGACATGTTCCGAGTTAGAAATAAGTCGACACTTTCCCATGTTTCCATCGCCGAATTCTTACGATGTCAACCGAAAAAACTCCGACGTCGAATCTCACTAGTGGCATACTACTTTCATAGCTGCTTAATTTCTACTAACTAGGGGTGGATTACTTTGATGGCTACTTCTAAAATATTGCCGATTATGCATCCGTTCTGTTATGAAGTTCTGCGTCGCTCACTTAATAATCTGGTTTGGAGTTGGGGGCTTTGGGGGGGGAAATTATTCTGAAAACATGGGAACAAAAGAATGCAATAATAATAGCCAACAATTACTTCTTTGATCTAATAACAGGGTGTTTCTATCTTTCTGCTGTGTCATAGTCTGGTAAAGTAGTTTTGTTGTCTTTATTTTTTCAATTGTTGTTGTTCAAACAAGACAAGTATGCCAGTTTATTGTCTGGATTATAGTAAGTTTACTTACTTTATTGTTTGTTGCCTTTACCAGCGACTTGACATCGATGTTCAAAACTGTGCCAGGTGTCCTTTTTACAGCTACAAACTAGAAAAATACAATGTAGCAGTTATTATTGTTATTAGAACAACATGTTAAGGTGGTAAAGGCTCTCTAAATGTTATATGAAATCAAAACTTTACGTTATGTGTACTCATTTGAATAGTCGAGACATTTCCTATGAGTACCACCAGTATGGGGTTAGATGACAGTTTAAAGATATTTTGCATTTAAAAAACTCCTTGTATATTTCCAGCTCTTGAAAATGGTCGTATAATAATAAATTTGTGGTTGTCAGTTACAATCGTTACATGCATCCTTTTTCATCTTATTTTGAGAACGAATCTGGAAAAGGACCCGTCCAGCTTTTGTGAGTACCACTTTCTAAGATAAGACAAACATACTGTGCTAGGTTGAGGTCTGATCGGAATTCACGCTTTTCCCCGTCAGTTGCTAAAGGTAATAGTGAAGCTATTACGCGGTGTATAATCACGTGACTTAGAATTACCGATAATCTTCAATAACTTTGTCAATACTTCACCAATTTGAATTCGGTTTGAAGCAGAGAAGGTGGAAAAATGTCAAGAATGACATGGACGTGGTGGATTTTTTTTAAAAATCGACTGATTAAAAGTTATTGAAGATAAACAAAAAATGTGGTTTATCTTCAATAACTTTTTATCAGTTGATTCTTCACAAATCCAACACTTTCATCTAATGTGTGACGTCTGTCCGCCTTCTCTGCTTCGAACCGAATTCAAATCGGTCCCGAATTAACAAAATTATTGAAGATTTTCTGAAAATATTGTATCACGTTATTATCTACCGTGTGTTAGAGAACAACAGATCCCATTTAGACTGAGTACAAAATACAGGTTGAATAAAAACATGCTGATCTAGATCCACGTTGATCCTTCGTTGCTATGATATTCAAATCGTGTTTATTTGGTAACAGAAATGCTTGAGACTATATGGTCACGGTGCTTAACCCATATATGCCGAGAGTCCTGTTTTCAGGACAGTACCATATGCCCACATATTTTCCCACTAATTAGTGATAAGTGTTTATTTTTATAGTAAAATCATCAGATAAGCCCGGATTAGACCCATTAGAACGTTGGAATTGATAACTTTCCCACATTTCTGTATTTGCTGCAACAAAATATACCCTTTTTTGGCAAAGGCGGTTCTTGGAATGGCTACAATTCACAGGTATGTGTATATTTTTTATCTATCAATATTTCAATAGAACATCATGAATATGATATGTTGCTAAGTGAATTCTTTCTTTGATATGCTTGGAAAAAATATTCATTTGTATTTTTTCCATGGCAATTTCGACATTTTAGAAGTGTCCTGAAAACAGGACTGTAGGCGTAAATGGTTGCGAGGGGCAATTTTTGTCCATGCTATACATTATACATAATTCCGTATCTCTTTGCATAAGATCTAATATGGATGAAGTTCTAACAATGGTAGAGGTTGAAAAAGCTTTTCAAAGGGCTGATATCCATATAGAACAACCACCTGTAGGTGATCTGACAGATGAGGCCAGTGTGGATGAGGATGAAGACGTTGACATAAACAACATTCCCGGTCAACAACAACCACAACCGGTCTCTGAGACAGACATCCATGAAGAAGTGATTACAGTATTTGATGATAAACGTATTCAAACAAGAGCACTGGAACTTTTGAACAAACTTCTCTGGAGCGCGAAGACAATTGACAGTAGACACATATTGTTGAAGTACCACTAGCTCAGAGAATATCATGTACTGCTTTTGGTTGACCTAAAGGGTGCATGTCTACTTACCACAAACATGTTCCAGAATATATTCAATGCAACTACAATGGTCATTATGTAGCACTGTCTTAATGCATTTTGCAAAATGCTTTGCAAACCATTTTTACTAAGCGTTCTGTTCGACTTCATTGAAAATGTTTTAACAATATCAGTGTTTGAAAACTTTGCATTTTTGTAGTCTGTACCAACTGAATGAAAATGAATATATTCTAATGTTTTTCTTCAAAAACATAGTAGATCTAACTATCTTGTTTATAATCTGTAGTGATAAGGCTTTTGAAGAAAAGTGATAATATAAAATATACTAGGACAAAAAAGATACGCAACCCCAATTTTTCATAATATTTTCGACAAAATATGTTTTTAATGGCTGTTAAGTACATTTATAATATACCTGCATCCATACGCATAAATACAGTGCCATTTTCTTCAGATGTCGTACATTCATCACGTGATACATGGTAAATTGTTAAAAACTGTTTATCCTCTGTCGTGTTTTCTAGATGACTACTATCAAAACAAATTTTCATCAAACACAAGCTAGAACATAGACAAAGAAGACGCCAAAGCGTACACACACTCTTCACTAGGCTACGCATAGCAAGGCTAGGCCAAAACCAGTGCCTAACTGCAGTACAGATATTGTTGGTGGAAAAGGTTCAAAATGTTGTCGTTAGACATTGATGGGGCAAAAAATCGACACATTTTTTACTGTATACGTTGTTGGCTCTCAATTGGATCACAACCAATTGAGCATGAGGCGGACGTGCAAGAAATATGACGTCAAGGCAGGACCGAATAGTCACGTTAACCCCACCTACGGGATAGGTTTAAGACTGCAACGGAGACCGCTAATAACTCGTATGGACTTCACAACATTCGAATATCGGACCAAATTGAACGCAACAGATTGTTTTTTTCGACCTCCGTCCAATTTTTTTTGTCGTATTGTGTTGACGCTCGGTTTAAACTGGGTGTTTTCTGACTAATGAAATTGACTACCAACAAGATTTTGTGAACTTTACAAGATGGAATGTTATTGCTTTAAATGTATTAAGCTTTGTTTAAATCTGATTTGATGTCTTTGCGTAAGAAGGAATTGAAAATGAAGTTGCGTTTCTTTTTTGTTTCAGTATATATTATTTTAGCGAAGAGAGGGTGAAAATATAAGATATGCTCTGCGAAAAGGATCCTTATTGCATTTGATCTACTCTAGCTACTCTAGTGGTGCATGAAGCCCCCTTTTCACAAAGCATATTTTCATGTGTGTTAAAGACATTTTTGGAACGGAGAAATGGTTTAAAACTATCTGGTATTATTCTATCAATGAGTGTACACTTTGAAATTTTGATTACTCTAATGCCTAGAGTCCTGTTTTCAGGACATATACAAAATATATGATTTTAGCCAAATAAAGTACTGTACAACGTAAAAGATGTTCAATTCTACTTAGTATTTGTATTCCTTTCACGAATAAATCAATTATATAGAAATAAAAAAATCAGACATATATGGGTTAATCATGTGACTCAAAATTCCAGAAAATCGTCAATATTTTTGTTAATACTTGACCAATTTGAATTTGGTTTAAAGCGAAGAAGGTGGGAAAATGACAGACATAAGCTTGACTCGGTGGATTTATTAAAACGCTTCTAGTAGAAAAAATATTGAAGATCATCTGAAATTTTATTTGATTTTCAATTACTTCTTTATCGTGTGATTTTTTAAAAGTCCATCACGTTCATCTAACGCATGACGTCTGTCCACATTCTTTGTTTTAAACCGAATTCAAATCGGTCCCGTATTAACAAAGTTATTTAAAATTTTCAAAAAAAATGTTATATCAAGTTATTATCCACCGTGATGGTGAAAGTACCGGATCACGGCTTGGAATCGCGTGACACAGTAATGTCAGACAATACAGACAATAATCGTGTAAATACTTGTCTAATTTGAAATTGGTTTGGAGCAGAGAATGTGGACAAACGCAAGGAATTGGTTGAATTAAGCAGATCTTTAAAAAAAAATAGCCAATAAAATCATTTCATACAACAAACCAAGAATGATAAAACTTACGAAGTTTCCTACTCGTAAAGCCCCCTTCGCTTTATTCCATCTTGATAGTGCTGTGTCCTTCTGTTTCTCTTTCCATCCGTTTAACGTCGAGTCATAATAAAATTTGTAATGCGCCGGAGGCTGATATATAAAAAAAGTATTTGAAACGGGATCTGGTAAAACGGATCCCATAGCATATGAGAAAAAGACAAATTCTAATCAGCCTGTGCATATGCTAGTCTGGTTCCCGCCTCTGATACACTACGTTATCCGTAGTAGATTTCAGGGGCGGAAACCAGACTAGTATGCATATGTACGGTGTACAATCACGTAACTCAGAATTTCCGATAATCTTCAATATCTTTTTTAAAACTTGACCAATTTGAATTCGATTTGAAACAGAGAAGGTGGGAAAATGTCAGGAATAGGCTGGACGTGTTGGATTTTTGAAAAAAAAATCAACTGATGAAAAAGTTATTGAAGATAAACCAAAATTTTGGTTTATCTTCAATAACTTTTTTATCAGTTGATTATATAAAAATCAACTACGTCCATCTAATGCGTGACGTCTGTCCACATTCTCTGCAAATCGGTCCAGTATTTAAAAAGTTATTGAAGATTTTCTGAAAATATTGTATCACATGATTATCCACCGTGATATACGTAAATGTCCAACCAGGATACACGTTGTCTTTTGATACCTTCTTGAATACCTGTAGCAACGTTAAAGTGACATTTCAGATTTTTTTGCCATAAATTTTACTTTTACTTTTATCTGAAAGAGCATATTTCCTTATGAAAATTCCGAAAATTTCAAGCCAAAATATGGCGCCGTTTACGAGAAATTTATATTTTTGTGTTAAAATTGAACAAATTGTTGTGGACAACAGTTCGGATTTATATGCAATTTATCGATTATGTCTCAACTCTAAATGCGTGTTTCTCGCTTATTGGCAACAACTTAAAACAAATAATAGTATTTATACTCATTAGAGTAACCAATCTTGGCATCAAGACATACTTTAAAAAATGGAATTGGAATGAAATGTCCCTTTAAAGCCATTCCAAACCAGTACATGTAGCACCCTTTTGACGCTTTTGAAATAAAAAGTTTTGAGAAAGCAATGAGAAAAAAGAGGAACATGCTGGTAACTTACATTGTTGACCTTTTATCTAAAGATTTTCTATGCTATACTGTTTATAGATCGTGTCATTATTGACTTTAATTGTGTCGTTTGTCGTCTGTAGCGTATAAATGAATGCTTTTTACAGTTGAAAATAAATTGTAATATAATTATGTTACCTAATACATATTGTTTGCCAGAAATCCGATGTCGAGCACTGTCAAATATATGTATTTACAAGTAAATACAATCCGAACAAATCACCCTTGAAACCAAATCTACTTTTATCAATATTTTGCGGTTCTATACAAATAGCTAATGGATAAGGTAGGGATTTTTAAACCCTTTCCAAAACTGCGAAATTAAATTTTCAAAATGCGAACTATCTTACAAGTTTAAAGTAACCCTATGCTGTGAGTACTCATTAAAATCGTCTCTTCTTCGAGAGGATTCAAATGAATACCAACAACATATGGTTTGGATTTAAAATGACATATTTAGAACGCATTTGTCATATTTTATTGCCCGTCCAGAACAAACCTAACATAACATAAATGTCCAGACTTATACGACTCCACCGGCTTGGTTTTTTTTTTTTTTTTTTTTTTTTTTTTTTTTTTTTTTTTTTTCAATTTTGACCAGCTGATACTCGTAATATTGTGATTTGATGGTAGAGTAAAATCAAACAGTATAAATCAGCCTCATTCTCACAAGGAGATAGAAAATACATAGATAATTATGACCCGTCGCGCTAAAAGGGACATTTTCTGTGATATGTGAAAAGTACATGTCGTCGGTGGGGAGTCAAAACCTCGTAACTCCAGCTTATTCAAGCTGTAGTTACGAGGTTTTGACTCCCCATCAGCGATGTATCTATCCTACTCAGTATGCACAGTCCTGGCAGACTGACCAGGATCGAATTCTTTACCCGAAGGTAACTGTCTTGAATTATTTTTCCCTCTCTTATTGTATATTAATATTCCAAATGTACAATCGAGTTGGCGCATGTAAAATATGATATTATTCTCGAAATTTGGCTTTAAGGTAGAATACCCGTATTTTGACCATTTTGAGATTCATAAAACATCGGCTTTTTTCGAGCGGCGTCGTGACGTATCCGAACCTTTCTCGGACACGGTCGTAAACATTCGGCGATGGAGAGTTCCACCGCCGAATACTTTCGATCGCGCCCGAATAATTCCGACGTCGTGCTAATCTTATTAGGGGTGGACTACCTTAAGGATTTCCCAGAATGCTCTTTGTAGCATGACATGTCAAACATTTAAAAAGAAAAAGATTTTCTATAATAAAGGCTGCGGAGTCAATGTAATCGAACTTTGTTATCAAGGTTCGCGTCAGCTCTGTTTACATGAGTTAAACCTTTCCCAAACGACAAATTTTAGGGTTATCCACTTCAAAAACTGCCACAAATGACAAAATTGAAGTTATTAAAGATAGAATTTGCGTGAAATATGGCAAAGAAAATATTGAAACAAAAGAAGAAATGGCTGATTACCAGCAATTTCTTCTTTTGTTTCAATATTTTCCCAAGCCTATTCTATTAGGGACGTCAAAACCAGGTCTTGTTTGGGAAAGGGTTAAACCTTTGCTAAACTTTTAACAAATGGTACAATGTACCCTTTCCCTGACTAGACATGGAAAAGAAGATCCTAATACATATGCGTTGGGAAACATTTAAAATGACATTTCACAACGATTCTTACATATTTTACTTTTATTTTATCTAAAAGAGCATATTTTCTTATGAAAATTCTGAAAATTTTAAGCCAAAATATTGAACCGTTTACGAGAAATATATATTTTTGTGCTAAAATTAAACAAAGCGTTTTGGACAACAGTTAAGATTTACAATGTATATGGAATTTGTCATTTCTGTCTCAACTGTAAAGGCGTATGTTTCGCTTATAAATAACAACTTCAAAAAACTGATAGCATTTCTACGCATTAGAATAACTAATTTTTGCATCAAGACATACTTGAAGAAAAATGAAATTGGAATGTAATGTACCTTTAAAAAGTTTAAACAAACAACATTGATTTATCATTTCTTCACAAGATTTTTAGCTAAACATGTATCACACACAATTTTTGTCACGTGCAATTTTTATCCAAAGACTGGTTGATAACTTGAAAGCCTGGAAAAGTGATAAGAGTTACAAATCGTATGCCAAAGCAACAGTAGAAATAAGAGATGGTATACGGATTCTTTATTTATTGTCTCAAATCCACACCATTTGAGGTGGGTACTTATTAGAATTGTCTCAATGATACGCTTCCAATGAGTAACAACAACATGGAACTTGATAAACAATTATTGAAAAGATTCATTTTGCAAACCAATCAACTTCTCTTATCTACGTATAGCTCTGTGTAAAAAAATAACTTTTTGTCTGAATTTTCTAGCATTTGGCACCTGTGTATTTAGATCAGTCTTGATCGAGTTGAGATTGTAGGTATACTCAGACTGATCTGAATAAATAGTGGTCTTAAATACCATAAGTCTTTTTTTCAGATCGTAGCTAGAATTTGAAATTGGCTTCTTTTTCGTTTTCAAAACTATTTGATGTTATAAAAGTGTGCCAATGTGCGTAGTAACATTGTCGAAAAGGCACATAATCACATATTTTGTTTTATGATCAAGCCTATGGAGTTAATTCCCTTACTACATCCTAACCCTATCGCAAATGACACAAAGTGTATACTGTTTATATTTCAACCTGCTAGAACAATAAAGTGTGCGCTACTAGAAAACGATTTAAGTGTAGTTTTTCAAAAAAGACTCTATTTGAACTTTTGAAAAAATTGGACACGAGGTATACATTCGTTAGTGTAAATGCAAAACCTCGTATGTCGATTTTTGCGATTTTCAAAGTAAAATCTTGTGTGTACAGTCAAGGCAATTCTAGCAGTTTTTGAGATATTTTTACTGATCAGTATCAAGGACACATTACTTGTGAACAATATGTCCGAATTTCAAGAAAGACCTTTCAGTTTGGGAAAAATTAGTTTACCTTTTTCCTTTCCCTTTAAAATTTTCCAAAAACGAGATACGAGGCTGTGCATTAACAGCGACGAGTCATGTTTAAGTGTCTTAACTCTATTTTTCATGTACGGTAGATACAATGTAAAAATTAGAATAATTACCCGTAAAGAGACCATTTTGAGATAACTAAAACATCGGATTTTTGGAGCGGCGTCGTTACGTATCCGAACCTATGCGGGCGACGTCGAAAACATTCGGCGGTGGAAAATTCCACCGCCGAATGTTTTCGAAGTCGCCCGAATAATTCCGACGTAGCACGAATCTCATTAAGGGTATACTACCTTCAGCATCGACGCCACTCTGACGCAAAAACAGTTGACACCCGTTCACGACAAATATGGTGCCGTCCTCATAAATGGAAATTAAAAAAAAACATATTGGCAGAATCATTTTGAAATAGATACTGCAATTGAAACATGGTTATAAAGGGGAGAATGCTCGATTTGAGCAATTTCTTTCCATTTTCTATGATATTTGAAGGCACTTGATAAGCAAAAACGGTTATCATTTAACTTTTACATCGATCCTAAACGAATCCAAAGGGTCGATCATCGGATGCCTCACAGTTAAATAACTTTTCCTTTGGAACAACAAGTTTCATATGCAAAGGATTGGTTGCAACAAGGGCTCAAAAATCTGACGAGAACTTAAAATGTTTTAGATCATGGCTACCAAAGTGGGTGGGGTAAGTTGACATGAAAAGAAAATTTTTAATTTGAAGTTAAATAATTTTTTCTATGTGGATCAGATCAAGATGAAATTTTGCAAGTATTTTAAATGGACCAAGGACAGAGAATTTTTGTTTTGGCATCATTAATCATGTATTATCTTTTTTTGCGATTTGGAGTTCTAATTGCAACCCATCCTTTATTGTGAAACAAATGTTTACCTCAAACATACCTTTTTCGAGACTGATGGGTACGGTGTTCGCAGTTTGGGTTTGGCTGTCTGTCTTGCGAGCATTTCTAACATAGTTGATCTTCTACTACTTGTGTAGGCCGGGATCAGACCTGAAATATATGCGAGCTGCAAAATCGAGATTCATAAAACATCGGATTTTTTCGATCGGCGTCGTTACGTATCCAAACCTATTCGGGCGCGGTCGTAAACATTCGGCGGTGGAACTGGCGAGTTCCACCGCCGAATGTTTTCGATCGCACCCGAATTATTCCGACGAATCTGGAAAAAGTCCTGTATAGCATTTGAGATATAGCCATATTTCAAGACCAGTCTTTGCATAAGAGTAGACAGACATCCATGCTGCTATTTTACAAATGCTACAAGCCACCAAGAAGCTAATGGGGAACAGCATGGTTCCTGATCAGACTGCGTGTAAACGCAGGCTGATCTGTAACTGTGATGGGCTCAAAAGCCTAGAGTACATTTTTTCCAGATCATGACCTTGCCTTTTGCTTGAACAAACTCGTAAATATAAACTGTGTCAATGTGTAGATACTTGAGTTTGGATGAAATACAGCGATATTATAAAATACTTTGATTAAAAATGTTGACCTTTAACGAATGGCAGAAATTAACCTTTTCCTAGATGGCAAATATTATTTATTGCAAACCATGCCACGGGAATTTTAGTGATATATAGCACAGAAGGTATTGAGACAAATCGAGCAAATGGTCATCACCATTTTCTTCTTTTATCACAACGTTGTTGTTGTTGTTGTTGTTGTTGTTGTTGTTGTTGTTGTTGTTGTTTTTTTTTTTTTTTTTTTTTTTTTTTTTTTTTTTTTTTTTTTAATTGTTGCTTGCAGCAGCTAAATTGGATTCCCCTGAAATATTCCTTTTTTGGAAACACTTAAAAAAATTACTATACTATACAATAAAAAGTGTTACCTTGTTTTTCTGTCTTGTGAGTCACCAATGTCTCCTTTTTGTCTGTCATGGCACCAGGATTCCTGCAATACATGTAATAAATGCGTTTCGTGGCTTTTCTACGAAAACCTCGTAACTGCAGCTTAAACCAAGCTGCAGTTACGAGGTTTTTGTTGAAAAGCCTCGGTTTGATTTAATTTCGTCTTTTCTCAAACAGAAAGTATAAGGCTCGCCAACGTCAAAGCGATATAAACGTACCATAACATAACATTCTTCATTACAAAATCAAGGCTACCGGGCCATATTTCATATTTACGTCGTTTTCGAACATAAGGTACGCTGTAGTTACGTCATTTTTGAACGTCCCAAAAGCACTATTTCCATATTCAGAGGGGAGACTATTAGCAATAATCGCCATAACGTTGGCTGCATTCAAGAGCACCGTAACTACAGCTTGATTAAGGTGAAGTTACCGTGTTTTGGAACGTGACCGATGATAAATTGATGAAACAGTTAAAGTGACATTTCAGATTTTTTTGTCATGAATTTTACTTTTATTTTTATCTGAAAGAGCATATTTCCTTATGAAAATTCTGAAAATTTCAAGCCAAAATATTGCGCCGTTTACGAGAAATTTATATTTTTGTGTTAAAATTGAACAAATTGTTGTGGACAACAGTTCGGATTTATATGCAATTTATTGATTATGTCTCAACTTTAAATGCGTGTTTCTCGCTTATTGGCAACAACTTCAAAAAACTAACAGTATTTATACTCATTAGAATAACCAATCTTGGCATCAAGACATACTTTAAAAAATTGAAATTGGAATGAAATGTCCCTTTAATAGCTATAGTTTCGCCAATTTCAAATATTACAAACGAAATATTATCCATCTTTTACAAATGAAGAGATCTCATCCCAAAGTATCAAACTTCTGAACAAAATCGACATACCTTATAAAATTTCTATTAACGCCTTCTCGTTCAGGCTATGTTTCAGAGAATACATTGTATTGAAATGTGTTTACTAATATTGAGACTTTATCAAATAAGGCCTAGTATTGAATACCTTAAAATATAGTCCTTTAAATAAATTATAAGTAAATAAAAAAGGAAAGTAAATAACTATATAATATTTTCTCCATTTACCATAATGTTTTCTTTTATTTCTATGCTACTGAGTACAGTTTATCTATTGTCAAAAAATTTAAAGTTTCATTTGTAAAAATATTTTGGACATTTTTGGACTTAAATTGTGTTGTTTGCGAAAGGGTAAACTTATATTAAATTCTTTATAACTCAATTATAGCTAATCGATGGAAAAAATCCTTTTCAAATAAACCCGTCTCAAATAATACGGAGCCTTGTCCTCTAGAAAAACAAAAATAATTAATTATGAAACCAATTGAGGCCCTCCTTTTGTCTCAATATTTTCTCTGTTGTATTACACGGATGTTGTCTCGAGCAAAACCGATTGTGTTGTCTGCAGCAGCATTCAAAATTGCCAAGACAAGTTTAATTATTCCCAATTAATACAAATGAGTCGGGATCTGGAAAAGGTCCATAGGGACGTTTGAGTCCATCATGGTTCCAGATCAGCCTGCGTATACACAGAGTCTGATCAGGAGCCATATTGTTCTCTTAAAGCTTCTCCGTGGCTTGTAACAAAACCGTATGAGAGTAACTTACTGTACCGAGGCCATATATAAGCCTGTGGCTTCGCTGGGCCCGTCTGTTTGTGTTAGTAGCATGGATCATGGTCCAGACTTCACATAGGCACAGGATGATCTTGAAATATGCTTTCTTTAATGCAATAAGGGACGTTTTTTTCAGTTCACGGCTCAAATGGATTGATCGGAATAGAAGTTGTATGAAGCCTATTTTCCTAAACATCTCTTTGACGACTGCAAACAGCTTTAAACACGATCTTCAAAACCTTTGTTAATATGGGACCGAGTTGAATTCGGTTAGAAACAGAGAAGATGGACAGACGTGACGCATTAGATAGACGTTGTGGATTCTTGAAAAATAATTAATAAAAAGTTCTTGAAGATCAACCAAAATTTTGGTCGCCGTGGACTAGATTTGTGTCGCAGATGTGTTAAAAATGAGCTGATTAAAATATGGACCAAGTTGAATTTTACTAGGTCGTCAACGATATTTTCATCTGATGATAAAAATACAATAAGTTCTAGATATTCTCCCACAGCCTCTGCTTCAAACCGAATCCAGACTGGTCAAATATTAATATACTGACGGCCATAAGAAACGCCTCAGTCCTATTAAATGTTCTATTTCTCGTTATTTCTGATTTGAAATTACAAAATCTCATTTCCATCTGTAAATTTGAGTATCTGTTGTTAAAAAATGACGGTAGTGAAATAATCAAACTGTTACAGTTTAGAAAAATAGCACATTTAAACAGAGCTGTATCAAAATTTCCATTTAAAAATCAGTAGCGCGTGGTTCAAATTTTACATGCGACAACAACAGGTATTAAAAAACGTGTTATTGGGTGACCACGGTTAGAAAATACTAAATACGACGTCGATCCCAACGTCTCAAACCTGAAACCCATATGACGTTAACGTGGGAAATATTCTTGTATAACAGGAGCTACACGAGGTCTATCCGACTTTGACCAATTGGCAAATGTTCCTGTAACTCTAACTCCTCAAACAAGTCGCCTAATAGTGCAATGCAGTACCTAAAAACGTCCGACGGCTTCATTCGGAGTTTTCCGTATTCGAAAATGGCTAATTTACAAGCTCTATTTTCCTAATAGCGTGTCTGTTTCAAACGGTACTTGCAAAAACAAGAGTTACCATAAAAACACTTATTTTGCCACCACAGTAACAGACTACTCGACAAAACGTCGATCCCAGCGTTACAAACATAAAACGTGCATGACGTTAACGTGGGGAATTATCTTGCTTTACAGGCGTTACACAGGCTCTACTTTAGTGTGGCCGATCGATAAACGTTTTCGGAACTCTAACGCGTCGATCAAGACACCGAATCGTAAAACGCAATACGTTAAATTGTCTGGCGACTTGTTTGTGCATTCCTCGCTTTCAAAAATGACAAAATTACGAGCTCCCTCTTCAGACTTTTGCCTGGGTATCCTTCAATGCGTATGTTTGATAAGTAAATCTTTATATTCGTGATTGCCTATCCACTAACACATGTTACTGTGTAAAATGTAACCTATTTCATCACCTGGTATGCATAAATGAAGCGCACGTAGGAAACGTGACCAGTCACCGGAAATGGACGTCTTGGTCAATAAAAACGTATATTTTCTTATTTGACGTAATTGTCGGTTAATTTGATTATATCCAATATTCATTTCACTAATATTGTAATGGCTTAAGGAAAATGATGACAAATTTCATTGAGGCGTTTCTTATGGCAGTCAGTATACATTTGTGGTCCGTCACGCTAAAAGGGACCATAGAGGAAGTGTGAAAAATATCGACCCCAGTCAGTCGGCGCAGTCCGCGCAGCACGACTGTGGCCGACACGTTTCACTTGTATGTAACTTTCTAAATCTGGAATGTTTCCCTTTCTTACTATATATGTTCATTTGCCGCATACGAGATCTGTTTGACCAGCGCTAAGTCTGACAAGTGTGAAAAAAATTTGGATTTTTTGAGTTCGGATAAAGTCCCTTTAAACGTTACGGGTCACAAATGTATAGACTGTTTGCGTCATTTGTTGCGTCAAGTCATACCCCGCATTATCAAATAGGTACCGTCTCAAAATAAAAGAAAGTCATTAAACGCTATTACAGTGCTAATTCTGACTCTTGTTGCATTCTAGTGTTGCAATGTGTTGATTAGATTGATTAGAAGTTTATTATCGTATCAGAAACTGGAGAAATAAATGGTCACCCAAAGATTTTCATGATAAATCTTATCACATCTATATTTACGACCAATGTTTACGTCCTTAAAGCAAAATGTCGCAAATACACGTTATTTCAACCTGTATGCCTTCCAAGGTCGGCCAATGACGTTATTATTATTCAAAATCCCAAAAAAGAATTAAGAATGATAGGACAGTGAGTAATGGTAGGTCTAAATATCTTTAAGACGGCATCTTCATGACGTGATCCGCAATAGGTCAACTTGATCCGGAACCGGCGAATCAACGCACACTAGAAAAACACAGTGGGCGGCATTGGCATTCTAAAGGTACACTATATTTTAGAGCTAACATAATTTATTATATTCTAATTTGTCAAAACAAAAATCAGCACTTTGGCGCAAACGTTTGTGAAGTTATCATTTAATTTCTCGCTAGTGATCCGGAATAGGCAAGTTAAATGTACTGTTATGACCACATAATCAAGGATTACAGCAACCTTCAAGTGTGGTTGGTCTGTAATTTCATTATTTTGACATTAAAACGGTTAACATTTCAAAGGCAAGTGACATCAAAAAGCATATAAACGAGGTATTGGTATTATCAATAAAGGAAAGGAATACCAATTATGACATTTGATGTCTGTTTTAGAAATGTTAGTTATTCGTGGACTTTTAAAAAGAACTGCAATGTTTACAAAACAACAATGATTTTTGTTCTAATGCACAGTTAAATGGTAGTTAACTTTTCCCTTCCCAGATTAACCATTTCTGTTTGACAGGTGTATTTATCGTATGTACATAATTCAATTAACATCTCACATTTATTTTTCATAAATTTTACTTTTATTTTTATCTAAATGAGCATATTTTCTTAAGAAGATTCTGAAAATTTCAATCCAGAATATTGAACCGTTGACGAGAAATATACTCAGCAAAAGAGCTAACGCATCAGTTTTAGAAATTTCATATCTTCTTTATTGTCAAAGATTTAGATTTAGAATTTGGCATGTGTATATCTTACAAGTTTCTGCTCTCATCCATAAATCTGTTTCTAAGTTTTCTCCCTTATGTGACCGCGTCATGCGAAAAGGGTACCAAAACAGTTTTTCGACTCGTGTAACTTGTGATCTTTTCAATCGTTTTTGTTTTATTTGATTTTAAAAGCTAGTTTAGTATGGGATTGAAGTCTGAAAAAAATTAATTCCTTATCTAACGTAACAAGGGCTGTTCGCGGACAACGTAGCTCGCATAGACGCACCTTTTTAAAAAGAAAAGTTTAATTTTTAAAGGTCAGGGTCATAAGGTCAAATTTTATGGTTCTTGGTGAGACCTTTCTATGTGTGAATTATCAAGATTGCATCTCATACAGTTCATAAAATATAGACCGATACGTTTTTGTCTACGTAACCGAAGTCGCCGTCGACGCCACCAATGACACCGAGGACACTAGTGATGATTATTACCTCTGTGGGAATAAATTATGCGCTCACAAAAGTGTTAAAGCCGTCGGTTTGTTTAATGAAGGGTAACTTTTCTACACCGGAACTTTTCTAGTCAATACAAAATGTTTGGAAGTTATGCGTGAATTTCCCATTTTAATCAAATTTCAGACTTAATTAATTTAAGAATTAAGAGTAGCCTTATTAAAAGTTCAATATTTCATAACAGACTGTAGCATTTACTGTGAAATTTCATAGGCTTCTTATCAAATGGCGATAGTCGGCATGTGCAATTTTTAGTCCCCTACCGGTGTTCACACCGGAGGGGACTATAGGTTTGCCCTCCGTCTGTCCGTCCGTCCGTCCGTCTGTCCGTCCGTCCGTCCGTCTGTCCGTCCGTCCGTCTGTCCGCTCAAATCTGGATCCCGCGATAACTTAATAACTAAGCAAGCGTTTTTGATGAAAGTTGGTATATGACTAGATGGCAATGTGTAGATTATGCACATCATTTTACTTTTGTTTTTTGACTTAAATTCAGGTTGCTATGGTTACAGAAATAGTGAAAATATGGCCAAAAATGGGATCCTGCGATAAGATAATAACTAAGCAAGCTAGTTTGATGAGACTTGGTATATGACTATATGGCAATGTGTAGATTATGCACATCATTTTATTTTTGTTTTTAGACTAAAATTGTTGTTGCTATGGTTACGGAATAGTGAAAATATGGCAAAAAATATTGGATCCTGCGATAAGTTAATAAGTAAGCAAGCTAATTTGATGAGACTTGGTATATGACTAGATGGCAATGTGTAGATTATGCACATCATATTATCTTTGTTCTTTGACGAAAAGTGCGGTTGCTATGGTAACGGAAATAGTGAAAATATGGCAAAAAATGGATCCTGCAATAACTTATTCATCTTAATCTATTATTGATTACCATATTGAGTCAATGTGAAGCCGGTAGGGGACTTTATGTGTTGCATACAACACCAGATACTTGTTGAACATATTCTGTTGATTCGTTTTGTCGAATATATTTTTGTGCTGAAATTAAAGAAATTGTTGTGGACAACAGTTCAGATTTATATGGAATTTGTCATTTCTGTCTCAACTTTAGATGAGTATTTTCCGCTTTTTAATAACAACTTCAAAAAACTGATAGCATTTCTACGCATTAGAAAAAACTATCTTTGCATCAAGACAAACTTTAAAAAATGAAATTGAAATGTTAAGTCCATTTAAGAACGACGAAAAACAATTTGCTTAAAGCAACACGAGTAAAATGTTTGTAGTCAAAAAGTGCTACGCTTACATCTGCAAACGCTTGATCCATGACTGACACAAAAGAGGTTTTGTATGGAAAAAAATAAGGTTATGGTGCGACTATTTGGGGATTTTGTTAACCTCTTAAACTGACACGATTTAAAAGCGCAAACAATTACTTGTACAGATGGTATCTACTACATTCTGTAAAACCGATGTATCGTCATGTAAAATTGTAATTGTTACAATTGTTAAAATAACAGAACAGAAAATGACCTTTAAAGCCATGAATAATGCCTGAATGGGCGTCAGGTTATGCCAAAATGCACGTTGAGTTAAGAGCCTGGCATCGAACATGAAGACGACAGAGAACCCCGTGTTTTCATAGGCGATTTATCACCGTGCCAGGATGTAAAGGCCGCCTGCGATTACCAACCATAGAATTTGCCGTAGACTGAGCCGTCACACATCTGTTGCGTTAGTGACGTTGACGTATACAACTGTGTTGACGTATAGTTGTTACACGCGGCTGACCGGGACTTGGGTGGTCTGTAAATGTTCCCTTGTCGTTTACACGTCTTAATAATCTTAGAACCGTCGATTCGGCTACATTAAAGCGTCTAGCTGCCTTCATTTGCGAAACACCTCCAACCAAAAGCCCCAAAACTCGGTTCCTTTTTCTCAAAGTAAGCCTCAGCATTTTGTACACAATTTGTTTTCATAGTTATCGTATAGGCCTTTTTTCAATAAGTAAATCTAAGTGGCAATTTGCACACAAAAAACTTAGAGATTTAACACATGGTCTGAATGCACGAGACACACGAGCTTAAAGTGATGGGCGGTTCAGATGTTCAGATAGCTTACAGAAAACACAACAAAATTGCTTGGGCGTGAAGTTAATACATTGTCTCATTAATGTCGCCAAATATGGTGCAGATCCAGGCAATAGGAAAGGAATTGTTAATGAAAACGTCTTTTGCTTTTTTAAATCGTGTCAGTTTATATGAAGCAAATACCATTTCTGACAAAAAAAGTCACCCATCAATGGTTTGATATCGTGAACCTATGTGGGGGAGCAGCTGGAGGATGGTGTTGTGGTAGTACTGGTGGGAGAAATACCAGGAATCCATGGTTAGGTGCTTCAGCCGCTGCGATATGACCATGGCAGTTGGAAACGACGTAAACCCCCAATAAATGAAACCAAACTGTTTTTGATATTTGTCAATAAACCCCTTTATATATGACCGGTTTGAAAATGATTTGGGGGCAGATCCGGCGAAAAATACCAGGAATTTGATGAACACAGATAGTCTTTCAAAAATCAGCTGATAAAAAAAGTTACTGACGTCCTACTAGAATTTTGGCTGTTTATCAACAATTCCTTCATAAGCTTATTTTCTAAATATATCTACCACATCCAAGTAAACCCTAGCGTTCTGTCCACTTATACTTATTCTGCTTCAAACCCAAGTCAATTTTGAGAAGTATAAACAAAATTATTGACGATTTTATGAAATTAATGTATGTGGTTTCAAGCCGTGAAAGGGGACGGAATCATTATGCCATGGAAAGCAATATCCCAGTCCTCTATTCTATAACGTTTACTAATTTGAGGTGCTGGGAGCACTGTAATTGCAAGTATCTGATTGATTATCTATCCGAATTGTAAAAAAATGGTCGTTTCTTAATTTTGTCTTTACAGAGTGTCCCAAAAAAACGGAACCCTAACACAAAGTCAAATATTTCAAAGCTTAAGCAAAAAATCTAATTTTTGAATTTGCTGTACTGAAGATACATTATTTTTGCATTTGTGTTCCAAATTTCACTTAAAAATATGCATCGGTTCAAAAGTTATAAGCAAATTAATAATTGCACAAAAAACCGATCTGACATGATATTGATTTTTGCGTCTTGTTTGTTCGTGAAAGCGCACTAACGGTCAGCTAATGAATTCTGTATCGTTGTACATGTATGTACCGATTTTCTCAAAATTTAATATGTACACGTTCTGTACGTTCAAATTGAGTCCATGGGGTGGTTGTTTGAATTAATTTCAAATTATTATGTGATTTATTTCACATGGCGCAGTTTCAACTTTTATTTTCATAAATTACAAGCTTGGGATTCTTCCTAAAATTAGTCCGCTTAATTTTCTTGCATAGCATACATTTCTGTTGACTATTATTTAATTCGTTTTAGTGAATTTTGTGTTATTTGTGTTTTGCATAAAGGTCAGTGTCAGGTTAAATGAAACCCGTAATATTTCGCGGTGACCGGCATGTTGGTCAGAAATAAAATAAGTGCATATGATTATTATTCATGAGTATGTGATGCACTTGGATATTTTGTTTGTATTTATTTTTGTTTGTATTTATTTTAGTTACATCGCAGCTCGCAGCATTAACAGTTTATTTATTAGCATAAAAGATGAAATGAGAATGCACTATTGTGAATACAATGTTTCAAAATCATTTTTGTATTGTATTGAATATATTAACCAATTGTATAGCGTCAATTTATTCAATGAGTGTAGGCGCGCGCTGCAAAACGAAAAGATCGATATCGTGTTAAAACGGTTTTCCGGGTATATTCATTTTAATGTCAATATTTTCAAAACTAATCATTATTTTTCAACCAAATTTTAACTGCTAATAGAAACTTGTCGTTGCTATTGCATATGTAAATTTGGTGGAGAAATATTGCCTGATACATGAGAAATGCACTTTCAAAAATGGGTTCCGGTTTTTTTGGGGACACTCTGTAGATTGGGTCTAAATCACTGTGGTAGTTTTTCCTGATGGTGGTTACAAATTATTATAACACGTTTCCGTAAAATGCATATATAGCGAAAGAAGAACTGCATCGGGTTTTATTTGACCAATAATGACTCTATGTAATTATGCTTTGTGTATGCGCCAAAACGTCACGTAACGTCAAGGTAACGTCAAATGACGTCATCAATGACGTCACTTGACCGCCAATGCGTTTCCTACGCCGAAGACTAGTTCATGCAGATTTTCCACAAAATAACACATTTCGAATGTGGGTTTTGTTATTTTGTGTTATAATGGAGATAATAACAAGTTAAGCGGTCTTTATTGCGCAATAAAAAACCTCTGTGCTCTGGACTACATGTTATGGCAAATACCTCGGCGCTTTGCGCCTCGGTTTTTACCTACACATGTAGTCCGTCGCACATCGGGTTTTATTTGCGCAATAAAGACCGCTAAACTTGTTATTATTTCATAAATCAAACTCAATACATATATAATACGGGCGAAGTTGCGGGCAAAGCCCGCCTATAGGTTACGGGTAATTATGATGACAAATATTGACATACCCATACAACTTTGTGGCGGCCATTTTGTTTT
This sequence comes from Fragum sueziense, assembly GCA_963680895.1. Lineage (NCBI taxonomy): Eukaryota > Metazoa > Mollusca > Bivalvia > Cardiida > Cardiidae > Fragum > Fragum sueziense. Next base: position 10,380,822 of record OY804606.1, on the reverse strand, counting down.
TATTTTCATAGGGCATTCGTGGACTAACTCTCGACAACTACTTCCGGTTGCCGTTTTCCTCGTCCCTAAATCCACTGTTTGATGACCAGTCAACTTTACGTTGTCTTATGGGAAAATATATGACAAAATTTAATAAAAACATCAACGACCAAAATTTCTCGTAAAATTCCGTTTCAATAACGATGAAACGCGTTTGTATAACATCTAAATAAGATATGACAAAGAAATATAAAAGTTTCGTATCCACGGCGTTTTATGACACAAATGACGTCATCAATATAATTGCGCATAACGTCACGCGCGCTTACGCGGGGGTTTTATACGACGCAATGGTACATTTCTGTCTACGCGTCCCGTTGTTTAATCGACACGGATACGCCGTTTAAACCCTTTCCCAATTGGCTAAACAATTACAACACACTTTTCAAGGTGACTCAGAACTCATGATAATTGATGCGAATGGAGGGGAAAGAAGACACTCTATTAAGAATATATCAGCAAAACATTTTCTCTCAAAACATTTCCCTAGTTTTTAGAATTTTGATCACTCGCTCATAAAGACACGAAAGCACTGCGACATTGCTCTTATCATTCTTCTTTTAACCAAAACATTCACAATCATAGCTTCTCATTATTTAACCCTTTTCTCTATTACTTGAAGACATATAAGAGACTGTTCAGAAGTTACATGTTGCCATTTGACAGTGTAAAAAAGTAGCATAAATATGTCATCTAGATAGATTTATGCTTGCTTCGCCCGTATTTAGGCTTTGCCTATATTCATATTATTTAATGATGGGTTGGTATCCTTAAAAAATAGGGAAAAAATACTGGCAGGTCAAAGCGACACAGTAGGTTGTCTACATGCATTCGTCAAACATCGGCTCGCCTAAAGCACAAACAGCATATCCGTGCTTTTCTGCCAAAATCACGTATCTGCAGCTTAAACAAGCTTCAGATACCTGCAGCTTAAACAAGCTGCAGATACGAGGTTTTCGTAGAAAATCGACGATATTAGGAACGCGTGTAGTGAAATGGAGCAATATCCCTTTAAACAACATGGCCATAGACAACGTATAGACGGCGAGATTTGACCCGGCAGAGCAGACCAAGGGGAAAGGTCAACAGACTTATCGTCCAGGGATGATAGGTATTACAGAACCCCTCGTGAATTTCTGAATACTTCCCGCGCTTCGCTATTTACAGCTAATAATCATTCTATTCAACGACCTAACAGTATTTTCACGTGCATACATTTGTCGCGTCATCTTAAAATGGTTATTGGTAAACTGAATATGGAAAAATGCCGATCCTGGTGAGCCTGTGCAATCTGTGCGGTATCATAAGGACGTTAAATGTATTAAAATATTTTCATTTTTCGGAATATATGCCTATTTGAATGATAAGCCTTACTGAAAATTTCGATCCAAATGGACCACGTTAGTTTAACAATTTTCAGTTGACCAGCTTAGATAAAATCTTACTTTCACATGGCGGCACAATGTTGAATAACGGTTACAATGCACGCCTGTACGTAAATTAACGACGGACCATTCCCATCTAAACTGGACAATAAACTTTCCCACTTTTCTGTACAGTGAAGGTCACTCTGCCAGGGCAATTATTTTTGTCTATACATACATGCAGAGATAAAGATAATTGATTTTTTTTTTTTTCAAAACCAAACCCTATGGTGCGGGTATTTGTTTGTATTGTCTGGATAGGACGATCCTAATGAGTACCCACAACATAGGGTTTGATGAACATTTAGTGTAATGTTTAATTTTGAAAATCAATTACCCCACGTTTCTGTAACTCTGATACATGCATATCGTATATAACCGTTTGGTCGGTCAATAGAATTTTAAATAAACGACTTTACTTGAAATGTGAGTGTTTTCCGTGTTTTTCTAAGGAAATTAATACTTTTTGAAATGACAAAATAGGCTAAAACTTTATTTGAAATGTGTTGCAGACGAAAAATGTATTCACGTGAAATGTAAAAGACATGTTGACTATCTACCATGGAACATATTGGGAGAAAAGATAAATTGCTGATCATCATTGCATTTTCTTCTTTTTACTTAATATTCTCACAGACTATTCAATCAACTGGCACAGAATGCCATGATTTTGGAAAGTGTTACTTAATTTAGTTTTATTATTTATTTTTTTTTTTTCGTTATTATTTTACTTCTTTTATTAATCTTCCTGCAAGATTGTGCGGTTAAGTGTAAATGTAGGCATATTTCTTATTTTTGTCTTCGAAAACGTTGCACAAAAAGATGACAATGTTCATTTTAACATGCATTACCTTGATCGCGATATTATTTGATAATACATTAATTAGAATTACCTAAGTTTTGTAGTTTTGCAACCAGACAGTTAACCCATTCACAAACGTTGACTCTTTTTGACTCCCTTAAAGAAAGGGGCTCTGGAAAACATTGTGGAAAATGAAGAAATTGCTTGTCACAAGCAATTTCTTCATTTCCCACCATGTTTTCTGTCCCGAAAGGCTAAATAATTTAGAATTTCATTCATTTTAACTTGTCATCTCCAACACCTTTGGATTTGAAACAGTCTAAAATTTTGCCGTTTAGTGATGGGTTGACACAAATATCTTTACAGCTTAAAGATTGACAGAAAACATGAAGATTCAGAACAATTCATCGGTTTGGGTTTCATGGCTAGCCATCGCTTTCTGCTGGTCTACAGTATGCATGTACAATCAGTCCGGATTCGTTCAGTACCAAACGTACACAGGGATGCGGATAAAACAAGAGTTTGTATATCTGGAAGACATATCACGTGGGACTGAAAGATGCGCTTCACTGTGCGCTGTAAACAAGGACTGTTTGGCCGCGTCGTTCAGCAATGATGACGGATTGTGTCGTATGTCGGCTCACTTGATAAATGGATCAGAAAATCAACACAGACTGGAAGTACACACATCTTGGAGTTCACTCCATAAAAAAGGTAGGCTTGCCTGTTCAGAGTTACTATACGGGGGTATAAAAGAAAGTATTTAGCCTCAGATGTTTGTAGCATATAGATAGTAAAAGACTTTACATAACATCTTTACGTACATCAATATGTCAAATGTTATGATAAAGCCAAAAAAAAGTTTATAAAAGGGCACGTCCTACCCACAAAAATATCTGCAAAATGTACAATAATGAGAACAGAGTGGTGATATGGTTTCTAGTCCTAGAGGCTCACTGGTGCTGGTGGTGAACTCGGCCAAAGCGAGGGACGTTTTTCGCTACAACAAGGTATAGATATTTTGCGTTTAAATGTGAGTTTAAAGATTTTTAATTCTAATTGCAATGAATTTGGTCTGAAAATAGACCGGGTTCGCCGTTATGTTTTGACAAACCGTCGGCGTTGTTATAAAATCTCGTAATTACGGCTTTATCTAAGCCGTAGTTACGAGATGTTTTATAACAACACCGACGGAATACATTGTTCGCGAAAAAACGTCCCTCGCTTTGGCCGAGTTCCCAACCAGTGAGGCTAAATCTGTCAAAAAAGGTTAAAAGCGATTGACTGCAGGTTGGTGTAGTGTCTTCCCTTTCTTTTGCTACAATCAAACTTTGGCCGAAGGAATTCTAGAGGTTCAAAAGGAGTTTATAAGACTTAGACAATGAAAATACTACTACTTAAGAGGGTCGGTTGGGTACCAAGACATTGATTTGTATTGATCGAAAATAAATGATTGGAAAACTAGATTGGTCAGCAGTGTGGATTGGAAGAAGTCTATGTTGAAATAAAGCACTTTACATTCAAATACCTGGGGCCTGTTTCATCAAAACATTTAAGACGTCTTTTTGACTTTCCAATGTCTTAAGATGGCTTAAAAGAACAATCGCATAACCCAGGTCTCGGTAGATTGGCGATACGCGTTTCTTGCCCTAAATATGTCGTAAGACACCAGTAAGTCAAAATACGTCTTAAATATTTTGATGAAACTGGCCCCTGGTTATTTCTATGCCAGGTTTAAAACTTTTTGATACCCCTCGTAGATCTATTAAAGGACTATGGGGTCTGACAATACACTGCTATGCACACATATTCAATTATTCAATGGGCGAAGGGAAAATCCAAAATATTAGAGAATATCTCATATAAATAAACCATGACCTCTGGACAGACGAGTCCAACTAAGTAGGTAAAACAGGTTTTCGGAATCCCTTTATTTAAATTCAACCGTTGTTAAAATATTTGATTTAAAAACAAAAAGTAGCATTAAAAAATAGTCTCTGTGGCAAAGTGGGTAAGGTGGTGGTCTCCCAATCTAACGAAATATTTTAGCCAGGATTCGATACCAGAAAATTCCACTATCTTTTTTTTTCATATTTTATCTTTTTACTGTTCGATCTAGCTTCTTTTATCTTTGCAGTGCGCTTTTTTCTTTTCATATGTTTCGTCCATACAAAATGTGTATACACATTAAAATGATTTCTCTGTCATCAGGGTTCTATCTATGTAAGCCTACAAATCAGACATGTCTGGCGTTTATGATTTAACAAATTGTATTACTTTAATTGAATTATTATCAGAAGTTCAGAACTACGCACAAAGCTATCACTTAGGACGGTATTTAAAATGATGGAAAAGAAATGAAAAATAAATTAAAAAGAATAAAAATGGAAAATAAAACACGACTATGAGAGATTCGAACCCACAACTTCCAAGTCGTAAATGTTGGTAACGCTGTTTTTACCACTTGACCACGGTTACTTTCTGTTTACGTCGCAGTATTGAATTATTTTGACAAAAACATGCCGTACCATATAAACATACAACCCCTCTCACGTGGATTAGTCAACAATTAAAAGTACATTTGAGTCTCAATGTTGGTAGTGGCACTATACCAAGATACCATTGTTTTTCAACAAAAAACCTCGTAACTGCAGCTTGAAATAAGCTGCAGTTACGAGTATTTTTTGTTTAAAGCAATAATCTTTAAATCATTTCTAAATTACAATATAAAATCAGATGACAAGTTTTATGAGAGTAACATTTTTGTTGTAGAATGCATGGCTGGTTGGATTGATCTGAATGGTACATGTTACTATCTTCTCGAGACACTTACACGCTACTTTGATGGGCAGGTAATTAACAAAGTTATAATAACACGCGCTGGTTCGATCCCCCGCTTCTCCAGTCCTTCGGATGGGACTTTAAACCAAGGTCTCGTCTTCATATGACATTAGCTGTTGATTGGGACGTAAAACTCCATCCAATCCGTCATGTTGAAATAATTATTCTGGAACGTCCATATAATTATGCCCCCTTTCGAAGAAAATGGAGGTATATTGTTTTGCAAGTGTCGGTCGGTCGGTCGGTCGGTTGGTTGGTCGGTAGGTCGGTCGTTCGGTAGGTCGGTCCGTAGACCAAACCGTTTCCGGAGCATAACTCGAAAAGTATTAAAGGTATAATCATGAAACTTCATAGGTGGATAGATCTCATTATGAAGAGGTGCAGTGCACTAGAACCGTAACTCTGCCGATCAAATTTTTGGAGTTATTGCCCTTTGTTCTTTTTCAAATTTGAATCTTGTCCAAAGCACAACTCAAAAAGTGTGCAAGGTAGAATCATGAAACTTTACAGGTAGATAGATCTCATTATGGAGAGGTGCAGTGCGCAAGAACCATAACTCTGCCGATATGATTCTTGGAGTTGTTGCCCTTTGTTGATTTTTACACTTAATTTTTAACCTTGCCTATATCTCATGTCCTGTTTCACATACAGCCTTGATATCTCACACATTGATACCTCCTATCAACATAGTTCACATTTGACCATGACCTTGGACCTTGTGACCTTGACCTTGGAGTTTGACCTACTTTAAAAAAAATATAAAGGGCATATATGTCATGACCTATTACACATATGTATACAGTCTTGATGGACACCTCCTACCAAGACCTAAAACATTTGACCATGACCTTGGACCTAGTGACCTTGACCTTGGAGTTTGACCTACTTTTAAAAAACTTTAACCTGGCCGATATATCATGGCCTTTTACACATACAGCCTTGATATTTGACACATGGAAACCTCCGACCAAGATCTATCACATATGACTATGACCTTGGACCTTGTGGCCTTGACCTTGGAGTTTGACCTACTTAAGAAAAATAAACTGGGTCTATATCTCATGTGCTATTACACGTACAGCCTTGACATTTCACACATGGACACATCCTACCAAGACCTTTCAAATTTGACCATGACCTTGTACCTTGTGACTTTGACCTTGGAGTTTGACCTTCTTTTAAAAAAAAACTTTAATCTGGCCGATATATCATGTCCTTTTACACATACAGCCTTGATATTTACACATGGACGCCTACGACCAAGACCTTTCACATTTGACCATGACCTTGGACCTTGTGACATTGACCTTGGTGTTTGACCTACTTTTATAAAACATTAACCTGGCCTATATTTCATGTCATTTTACATATACAGCCTTGATATTTTACACATGGTCACTTCCAACCAAGACATTTCACTTTTGACCATTACCTTGGACCTTGACCTTAGAGTTTGACCTACTTTTTAAAAAACTTAAACTAAGCCTATATCTCATGTCCTGTTACCTATACAGTCTCGATACTTTACACATGGACATCTCCTACCAAGACCTTTCACATTTGACCATGAACTTGGCCTGTGTGACCTTGACCTTGGATTTTGACATACTTTTAAAAATCTTTAACATAGCCTTTATCTTATGTCCTATACACCTACAGCCTTGATATTTCACGTAAAGACACATCCTGCCAAGACCTTTCGCATTTGACCATGACCTTGAATATTGCAACCTTGACCTTGGAGTTTGACCTACTTTTAAAAAACTTAAACCAGGCATATATCTCATATCCTATTACACTTACAGCCTTGATATTTCACACATGGACACCTCCAACAAAGACCTTTCACATTTGACCATGACCTTGGACCTTGACCTTGGCATTTGGCCTACTTTTAAAAACTTTAACCTGGCCTTTATTTCCTTTTACATATACAGCCTCGATATTTCACACATGGACACCTCCTACCAAGACCTTTCATATTTGACCATTTCTCTGGATTTTATAATAGACTTCCCATAAGGTCCCTTTCAGTGTGACGGGTCACATATGTTTACCACAATCCAACTAATGTTTGGAGACAACGTTCTAAAAGTATGTTTGCCGTGGTCATTTGTGAGAGTTCAAAGGGCTTCTAACTTGGCCGTTGCTGCGGCCCAGAGACGGAGACAGACTGACTGTCTTGCGCAGAAGGCGTTCTGTAGGTTGAAGAGTACCTCAAAATATACAAAATAAGCTAAAAATTAATAAGCATTGGCCGTACATTTTTATTGATTGTCCAGCAAATTCCCCTTTTTGACTAAAGATTTGTATTTCTATGGTGATTTTTACTCTTCGAATCATAAAATTGCTGATACCAACCAAGTCTTTATTGTTTTCTGTGATATAATGTACACATGTCCTTTCTTTATTCACAATTACAGTACATGGTCAACTGCATCAGCTTTTAATTTGGAATATTCTAAGTTTGGCAGTTTAAGGATCATTATAAACCGCTTTCCAACGGCAACCTCGTAACTGCAGCTTTTTAAGCTGCAGTTACGAGGCTTTCGTTGAAAAGCATCGATATATTATTATTGCTCCGCGCGGAGCCATTTGATTTTACATGCTTTTGTGCTCATGGGGATTTTTTGGAAAACTTGGCGAATTTCGTTAGATTTTCGCAACATCTCGAACCATACTTAGACTGGGATCCCTACAACTTCAATAGACTGGTACCAGTTTACAACTTCAACGGCATGTTTACTAACGGAAAAAATCTTCGAAATCGAACACCTAATCAACCAGAAAGCTGGCAGTGTGTAGACAAGGATCAGGAATATCATTAAAATATATTAAAACATTATTTTTCGCTCGTCTGCAACAGTTTTGAAGTTAGAGCAGTTTATAAATTTTCGCTTTTTAGGAAAGGACTGCACAACGTCAGTGGTGAGCTATCAGATGTAGGGCAATCAGGTGACCTAGCATGACCAGGTTATTCCAGAGCTCCAGAGATATTTTTGTTTAACTCTTTCTCAAACAAAACCGTGTGTCCATGTCCCTATTAAGCATTTAACAAAAAGAAGCTTTAGGTTACTTCAGTTTGAAATCTGATGCAGATGACAAATCGATATTAACAGACTGCATTTACTTCTTTTGTCGCAATGTTTTGTCAGCCAATCCGATTCTACTAGGAACGTAAACACCAGGTTTTGTTCTCGATAAGAAATAAATTTAGATAAGATTGAACAAAAAGAAGATTCAGTTATTTTGATATTCACATCAGCTACTTTTAATATTGAATAAGCCTAAAAAATCGAATTTCCTTTTACAAATTTCTATTTACTCGTAAATTCAACAAAAAGTTTCTGTCGTGAGAAGCAAAGTTAAGAAAAAAACTTGCACTAACAGTAGATCTACTTTAGAATGGCAATGAATTGTGTGCTAAAAATAAATTCAGTTAACTGTTATGTTTTGATAACCCGTCGGTGTTGTTATAAAACATTGTAACTACGGCTTGAATCAAGCCGTAGTTACGAGATTTTATAACAACACCCACGAAATATCATTTGTTTGTCCGAAATTTCGTCACTGTTTACTTGATAAAATCGTTCCCTATTATTTCAATCAGAACCACCAGTTTGCATTCGTGAACGGGTTTATCAAATGTATGAGGTTTTAACTGAAAATGGTTAGCTTAACCCTTTCAAAAACGATGTTCTAGATATTGAAAGGTGATGAAGAGGGCAAAAAAGATATTGTCAAGACAACGTTGATGCAAAAGAAGAAAATACCGATTATATGCACTTACTTTTATTGTCTCAATGTTTTCACAAAGCATTTTCTGTGGTTAACAAATTGTAATTCATTTCCAAACACGGCAAACAGTGTGAATTAATTGAGGAGTAAATCCAAAGTTCTAAGACTGACAAGGTGAACTTTTCCCAAAGAGACCGGTATTGAAGACAAGGTTCATTTCGATACCATTACTGGGTATGGGTTTAAAGTGACATTTCACGATTATTTTTACATAAATTTCACTTTTATTCTATCTGAAAAAGCATCTTTTCTTATGAAAATTCTGGAAAATTCAAGTCAAAATATTGAACCGTTTAGGAGAAATAATTATTTTTGTGCTAAAATTAAATAAATTGTTGTGGACAACAGTTCAGATTTATATAGAATTGGTCATTTCTGTGTCAACTTTAAAGGCGTATTTTTCGCTTATAAATAACAACTTCAATAAACTGATAGCATATCTACGCATTAGAATAAACAATCTTTGCATCAAGACATACTTATAAAAAATGAAATAAATGTGATATGTCACTTTAAAGCTAATTGAAGGAAACGTAAAAAAACTGATAATCAGCATTTACATTATTTTCCTTCAAGGTTAAAGGGGCATAAGTATAGTGGCCACGCTGTGTGTCTGTACGTCCTTCTGTCAACTCTTTGATCGAATTAGATGAAACTTTATAATCATATTATGAACTTCTATCAATGTTTCGAAAACGCTTTATTCTCCATTTCTCTGCGTCAAGGCAAAGGCTAGGTTAAAGTAGAAATAAGTTTTTCTCTGTCTAATTCATTTTCATCTGATAGTCGGAATTTGATTTAATTGTGTACTTAAGGTATGCAACCCCTCATTACTACAACGAGCCAGACGCGAAATTTGAAAAGTGCCAGTTCTTCCTAAACTGTGTTACATTTCCAGTTCAAATATAAACATAAGCATTTACTACGTTTTACAAATTTGAATTAATGCATACTTATATGACATAAATGTTCAAAATTGATTCCCTTGCACATGAATATAGAGTAAAAAAATATTTGAAAATTATTTTCTTCTTGAAGCATAGTGTAGAAATCCGGCACGGCGAATCAACTTAGGTGAAGTGTATTTACATGTGTATGTAATTTGATGCATTTCGTTGGACAAGAAAGTGGTGTTTAACCCTTTCCCAAACAAGACCTGGTTTTGACGCCCCTAATAGAAATGGCTTCGGAAAACATTGAGACAAAAGAAGAAACTGCTGATAAACAGCAGTTTCTTCTTTCGCCTCAATATTTTCTGTGCTATATTTTACATAAATCCAATCTTTACCATCATCTATTTCGTCATATGCAGCAGCTTTCGAATTGAACAACCCTAAAAAGTGTTATTTGGGAAAGGTTTAATGAGGGGCTGTATATCATAGGCATCACAGCAAATGATATAGAACGTATACGTTTATAATCTTTGTAATTTATGATGTCATGGGATATACTTCACGATAAATGACCTGGCAGAGCATCTCATTCGATTAGCATTGGCTGCTCTGCCAGGTCATTTCTCGCGAGGTATAAAGGGGTTTAATATTCTGTCAGTCTGTCCGAAGTACATTTTCCACAACACCTGGACAAAATGAAATGTGACTCGTCACGCTAAAAGGGACCTTATCCGAACTCCAAAAATCCAAATTTTGACAAACTTGTCAGACTCAGCACAGGTCAACCAGATCTCGTATGCGAAAAATGAACATATAGTAAGATAGGGGAAACATTCCAGATTTAGAAAATTGCATAAAAGTGAAAAGTGTCGGCCCTAGTCTGGCTGCGCGGACTGCGCAGACTGACTAGGGTCGATATTTTTCACACATCCGATAAGGTCCCTTTTAGCGCGACGGGTCACATTTAATGAATTTCGTATAAGAACTTCCTGGAACAAGCTGTTATTAATTTGAAGCTGTGTCATGGAAAAGGTTGTCTCAATACACATATTGTTTTCTCACTAGTTCCTTTCCTGTAATGGTAAGAATTTAAGGAATTTTGTCTTTAATTTACATATATACTAGGCCAAACTTCCAACGCAACACTTAGTTTAAACAATTCTATTTCGTTTTATATGCCATTAAATTGTATGTATTTTCGTGTAACAACAACCGTGCCAATTGATATAAAAATACAAAATTCAGAATAAAATTGAGCCAGGATCTGGAAAAATGTCCCTTAAGGCTTTTGAGCCCAACATGGTTCCAGATCAGCCTGCGTATACACGCAGTCTGACCAGGAACCATGTTGTTCTCCAATAGCTTCTTTATGACATGTAGTAACCATAGAAAAGCAGCATGGATCCCGGTCAGATAACATTTATGCACAGGCTGGTCTTGAAACATGGTTGTCTGAAATGCTTTAAGGGACGTTTTTCCAGATTCTGGCTCAATTAAAAACTCTATTTACTGTTCTAGACCACATTAATACGTGGTGTCGGCAAGGTGAAGTTCACATTTTAATACCGTGTGTATCCAGCGGATTTCACTACTGTAATGTAGCAAATTTCTCAAGCCAGTCAATGAGAAATTGTAAAAATTGACTTGGGCTACTTGTGGCCAAGCGCTGCATTGTTGTAGCATGACGTTACCTCAACGTCCGTTTGTTTATGTTACCACGACAATTCTGAGCACAAGTTCTCTTTATTGCTGAACGTTACGGTTGCCTGGACTGGCATAATGACAAGTCAAACTTTTCCACCATTGATAATGCCATCCCATACAATCACAGAGTTTGGGTGGTTTTTTTTTTTTTTTTTGTTTTGTTTTTTTTGTTTTTTTTTTTTTTTTCAGAACAGAAATTTAAAGATTTTTCCTCTTCTGTTTGCCTTAATTTCTTTATTTGTCTCGATACGGTTGATAATTAGTCTCGATACGGTTGATAGAGCACAGTTAATTTTACGGCCTATACATCGTATAGGCACTCCGCACTCCGATCGCAATTAGCCGGCCCCTCAATTCTGGCGTCAATAATTGCACCTTTTTCAAAGCTTTTCGGTGTAATGTTTGTGTTAAAATGAAGGCCAGGCTTGTCATAACTGGTAATGACAAAGTCGTTTCCCGGGATAACCTCGTGTTGCAAGTGCAGGTCAATTTGAATGATTTAACTTTTTGGTCATATCTCTGGTCAACCGTCAAATATTTCATGCAAATGCTGTAGTGTTTACTCTAACTTGCTTAAAAAATCTTATGGTGCAATTTCATATTCCTATCTATAAAATTAACGTAAATATTCTAAAAAGTTAGTGTTGTGTTGGAAGTTTGGCCTAGTATATCTTAACATGCCATGGAAAATGGATTTAATATACTGAACAAAAGTGAAAACGCTACACTGCAAAATTTCTTATCTGGAAAAGTATCAAACTAATAGCATGAAATATATTTTGAGTTATTTCCCAGACTTTCAGCAATCGTTTTGTCGAAATTTCATTCCTTGTCTCCTTTAATGTCAGAGTTACAGCCCTTAAAGCGTTTAGAGCTAATTTCATCTAATGCAGCATATGCGCATGCGCAGAAAACAATTCATTATTTTTTCGGAATTGGCTATATCCTGGTTGCCGAAAAATAACACTTAACATTTCACTTACATGTATCTCTTATAGCAAGCTCTAAAACCTAGGTCTAATCTGTCAATACTGCGAATTACCTCCCTTTGGCATAAACAAATAGGGCCTTTAACATGTTTGGTATTCACAAATTTATCATTGTTTTCGATTTTTTTGTAACATCATGCAGGCCTTACAGGGAGATTTTTAACCCTTTCTTCGACTAGGATTGTTCCCAGATGTCAATGCAATAGCGATTTCAATTTCCTATGGAGATTCCATTGTAAAATTTTCAAGCTTTTGAACATAATGAAAATTCTGTTTTTCAAACATCATTTTCTAAACGCTGAAACAATATTATGCAAGCTTCTTTATATTTCCTGACTGGTAACTTGTCAAGCTACCATTCCGTACAGACCGGCATGGTTTGCATTCTTCTGCTTGGATTTCTGAAGGTTTAAATTGTGTAAAAATTCCATTCAAATTGTACATCTGAAAAACGGACCCCTGTCCCATTAAAAGGGTCCATTTTTCATCCCCGTAATCAAGATCCACAAATGTTTCGTGCTTGGCACAACCAAGTCAATGAACGATGCGAAACACTTTCATTTCATTTTTTTACTTGTTTAATTTAGAAGAAATATAGCAAGCAAAGTAAGTGTAGCGTTTTCAGTTTTGTTCAGTACATGTATATATTTTAGCGAAATGCATTTTCTGTCGCTTCGAGTGTCGTCAATTTTACTTAGCCCTTGGACTAAATTAGACGAAACTTCAAATATGAAGGTCCCGCAACTTCCTGTGGATTTTTACCAAGAAGACATTTTCTGTTTTTCAATTTGAGTTTCGTCGCAGAAACTCGGGCTTTAATGCAGAGATGGGTTCTCTACAGTTTATTTGAAAGGGACCCGTGAACGATTTTCAGGATCTAGAACAACGTAGGGACAGTCAGAGGTTTCATGGTTGTGTGATGCATTGCATTATCTAGGGCCAAATATTCTAAGCGCTCGTACCAAGTTGTTAGCTCCACTGGCCCAGCAGGCTATTGTCATGGCGGTTTGTCCGGCGTGCGTTCGTCCGTCCGTGCGTGCGTCCGTAAACCTTTTTAAAAATCTTCTTCTCAAAAAATACTCGAGGGTTCAACCAAACTTCATATGAATGATTCTTGGGTGACCTTCTCTTGGATTCCTTCAAAGAATTTGGATTAAACCAGACCGACCTGAGTTATCTGCCATTGAATGTCAAAATTAGCTGGTTTGATTTTACTCTTAAATCTACAAATGTCAACAAATTAAGATGAAACTTAAACAAAATATATATGACTACAATATCCTGCATGTGTGTAATTTTCAGCTTGATTGGAATCTTACATCGAGATTTATGTGCCCTTGAATTGACAAAATTGCCATTTTCGACTTTGTTTTCACGCTAACAACCATAAATGTTAACCAATGAAGGTGATACTTGCAAAGAATCTTATTGTCAACAAGAGCTTGCTTATTTGTAATTTTGATCATGATCACACTGTTACAATCTGAGTTATGCGCCCTTGAAATTGACATAATTTCAGTTTTCGACACTTTTTCACTCATGCGGCCACGAATGTAAGATTTAAGATAAGCTTAAAATATTATCGGGGAAAATGTTAACAATTACTTACAACGATTTTGTGTACATTGTATATTTTTTAACGAAAACATCGTAACTGTAGCTTGTTTTAATATTCCTGCTAATACTTACAACAACTTTATGTAGCCTACTTTGTATATTTTCTCTTTTTGTTAACTCAGCTGAGCATCAAATAATTGCATTAGTACTTTAGACTTTTTGCATCTTGAATTGTCTCGGAACACTTTGCCAAATTTCTTGAAATTATTGTCCAACAATGAACAATTAAGGGGGAATTCTCCAGTTTTTCGGAACACTCGGTCTTTACTGTAGTTAATTAAATGTTTCGTACTAATATGTTTCGCTACCATATTTTCAATAATATAATACATCATTACAATTTACCATTTTCGACGGTAAAAGTATATTTATTATGCGAAACTGATTTCCTCAAGTTGAAAATCGATTATTTAAAGCAAAACAGCCGTAAGTGTTTTGCGTCATTTTATTCATGTGTAGCTGATAAAAATTCCCGTAATTCACTACATGTAATTAGTGCGCTGACCTATACATTTTCTTTTTGAATTATTTTCAGGACAAATTGCTTAATACAATGAGGGAGTTTTATCAAATTATATTATGTAGAACTTGAAATATTTGCAAACGTATGCACATTTTGACATAAAAAACGTCAGCTTCGTTGAACTACCCGAACACTTGAGCATACTGTTTTATACATGTATGCGTTTATAGAAGCACATATCTTGGGTTTTCTATTCTTATTAAATGTAAGACGTTACTTTAAATCCACTTTCGTGACTAAACGATGAATATACAGCATTTTATTAGCATTTTAGTGACCTTGGACAGGTGCAAGAAATTTTGCATTTTTTCTATTTAGGGGTATGTGATACGAATGCCTATAAAATTCAAACAAGATCGCTGACCACCCATTTTTATTTTATTTTTCAATTGGTAATAACATGTAATTTAAACATACAAAATATAAATTAATTCTATTATTGGGATTTTTTTTTTTTTTTTTGAAACTGGAGCATTCCCCTTTAACCTATGTTGTCAAATACCATATTCCATATTCAGACAAAGAAAATCTTATACAATCATCCTCCCTAACGGTTAGGTCTAGGACTTTCAAATTTCTATGTAAACTTGTCTCATAGATTTATATAAATGTACATTTTCTGTGGTACAATAATTGTCATACTGTATTCGAATATATTTAGCGCAGAGCTTTTTCTTTGGTGCTTCGCAGCAATTTTGTACTTGTTGTCTTTATTGCTTAAACAGACTTACTGCAACGGGAAAGGAGGAAAATTTGCCGAACCGCAAACCGAGGACAAGTTTGAAATACTCAGGAACTACTTGGTCACAAATTACGGTAAGTTAACTTTTCTTAGACGAGACATGGTTTTCAGGTGTCTTGTTAAAAGGCTTTGGAAAACACTCACAGTGAGACAAAAGAAGAAAATGCTGATAATCAGCATTTTCTCTTTTTATCTCAATATTTTCTGTGCTATATTGACTTTTTGTAGACAAATAATCTTATTTTTAGCACCAGTTTTGTTGTCGACAGCAGTCCAATCGGAAGTCCCTAAAACTTTGTTATATGGAAATGGTCAAAAAGGGCTCGGGTCTGAAAGAAGGACCCAACATAAAAGACCGACCAAAGGCACTTTAAACCCATTACCACACAATCACTCTTGCTGACTCACCACAAGATAATGACCTTGGAAAACATTGTGGAAAATTAAGAAATTGCTTGTGACAAGCAATTTCTTTATTTCCCACAGTGATTCTACCTTAAAAGACCAAAACATATAAAATTATATTCACTTGAAACTGAAGTCTGCAACACCTTTTCAGACTAAAATTTTGCCGTTTGGTAAAAGGTTAAGGTATAGAACCCATCATTAAAAACACCACTTTCTAGCCATACGAAATGCATTTAATCTACACACGAACTCTATATTCATATGCAAGGGAGGTAATTTTGAACACTTTTGTCAAATATTTCAATAAGTATGCACTAATTCAAAATTCTAAACCGTTGAAAATGCTTATGTTTGTATTTGGAATGGAAATATAGCACAGTTTAGAAATTACTGGCACTTTTCAAATTTCGCCTCTGGCTCTTTAAAAATTGCATGCCTTAAGAACAACATGGATCTCGGTCAATCTCCGTGTACACGCAGTATGATGAGGACCCTTGTTGTTTTGTAACATGTATAGGTTCTGCGAACAACTATTAGACTACGATTATAGCGCTTATCAGGCTGCACTTTGCATGGATCAAGATAATTACGTTGTTTTGTTTTCAAGTTCGAAATTTGTCCCTTTTTGTCTCATTTTCAATATTGGTCACATTTTGTATCAATGTCTAGAGATGTATTGCTCCCCTTCTGTATCAAATTCAATGTTGGTCCATTTTTGTATCAGATTCAATATTGGTCATTTTCTATCAATTTCGATCTTTGTCCCATTTTGTCTCAAATGATGTCAACTGGTCCCTTTACCCGATTTCCGCTCATGTCATTCTTTCCAAATGTTTTATTTCGGGGAAACAAACATACTTTTGAGGTGGTAATTTGATACGATCCATGAAAAAAATCTGGTTTGAGTTGTAAATAAATATAGAATATCGTCGCTTTTCTACGAAAACTTCGTATCTGCAGCTTGTTTTAAGCTGCAGATACGTAGTTTTCGCAGAAAGCAGCGATATACATCTACCCCCTCTTATCTTTTGATATTTAGTTCCTCAACTATTCCTTTACTTCAAACAGGTGACAACGACTTCTGGATTGGACTTTACACACCAGTCAATGGTACATCAACAGTGTGGATCAGCAGTCGGAAGGTACCAGACTACTCGAGATGGGCATATGATCAACCGCCGAGCCACAATCAGGAACTGTGTGGCCTTATGCTTCATGTTCACAGTTATGAATGGATGTATTCCATTTGTTCTTGGGAAAAATACATTATCTGTGAAATCTAATGGCAATGAATTTTGTGCTTGGTTTACCGTTATGTCTTGATAAAGAGTCAGTGTTGTTAAAATATCTCGTAACTACGGCTTTAATTAGGGTGGTCACACTTTTTTCGAAAAGAATTCCAGCACCCACAAAATATATACCAGTTTAAAAAGAATATTGAGAGAAACATAAAACTGGTTGAATTTTGCAAATTGGACATTGCGTCATCGAATAATGCTCCTTTAGATTTTAACAAAAGGGGAGACAATTCTGCCGCGTTATGTAATTGTTTATTTTTCGCTGAACCTTAACATATTATATATCATTTTTCAGGTCTTAACGAGAGCGACTTAAAACTGCTTACATTTTTAAAATCGGACATTTGATAAAATAGTTATACCGCTTTTAAGTTTTACAAAGGATGAACTTATTCTACTAAACAATTCAATTCTTCAATTTCTACCCAACAACAATTGTTATATTATTTTAAATCTTCCCCAAACAAAACATGGTTTTCACGATCATATAAGAAAAGTTTTTGTTTTGGGAAACATTGAGGAAAAAGAAGAACATACTGATAATCAGCCTTTTCTTCCTTTTCGTAATTCTTTGCTCTTCATTGTACCCATATCATTTCCATATCATCAACTTTGTCATCTGCAAAAGCTTTCAAATTTCCTCTGGGAAAGGGTTATACAGGGTGTTTCATAATATCTATTACCATTACAAATAAATATAAATCATTGATGTTACATACAATATAGTCATCATATACATGTTTCAAAAGGTTACATAATGAAGTTTTGTGTCACACAAAAAATAAGGGTAAATATTGGGGTCATGGCGTCTTTTTCAACGTCATTAAATTCGGTCCGTTTTTCCAAATGTTGCCGCCAATTGACGCACAAACGGAAGTTGTCAAACTGGTTATCAAATATTTATCAATATCGGTCATCATATCTATGAATAAACAATATCCTGACGATGAAATCCCAATGCAGATGCTTAGAAAAATCTTACTTTGTCTTTATAGATCATTTCATTCTCAGAATTCAACAGTTTGAACCGCCTTTAAATTCATCCTAATAACTTGGCCCTTCTTTTTTTTAGAACAATATGATGACATTGAAACAATAAATAGAGTACGCTATCTGCATAATATTATATTAAAGAGGAAATATGTTTCAGCATTGACGCGAAGAGGTACAGACTTTAATTTCCTTTGATTCAAGCAGGATAATATTACGCTCCTCACTTTCGAGGAAGTTATTGTATGGCTTGAAAAACATAACTGAGCCAGGATCTGGAAAAACGTCCCTTATAGCATTTTTAGAAATTGAGTTTGAAGATCAGCCTGTTCTCAAATGCAGTCCTATATGTATCCATGCTACTCTCTGTAAGTTACTACGGGTCACGAAGAAGCTATTAGAGAACAACATGGATCCTGATCAGACTGTGCGTATGCACAGGCTGATCTGGATCTATGTTGGGCTCAAAAGCCTTAAGGGACGTTTTTCCAGATCCTGGCTCATATAGGAAATAATGGATTTCATACATGTCAGATCATGTGTGGCTTTTTCACTCCCAATACCTGAGTCCGCTCGAACTTTTTCTTTGATATTTCTGAAAGAGCACATGCGTATTACCATGCCACACTTTCCATAGATGAATTTAGATAGCATTCCATTGTGAAATCAGAATATTGCTTTGGACACATAAAATTTCTGTCATTAGAGACTTTAAGAAACGTATTGACGTCGTTTTGCAATATGGATGACGTCATCTAGAGTGCTTTGTCGTAAAACTGTACTATATACGTGAGATTGAATTAGTGTCAATACTGAATGCAAAAATACTTATGTTATATGTCAAATAAAACTTTATTATGTCTGTTTTCACATTGTACATTTCATTTAAATGTGCATTTCTTAATTTCAACACTGTTATGATTTGAAATGGTAACACATATTATGAAACACCCTGTACGACTAGACACGAACAAAACACTTCTAAGAATTTATTATCATCTTTTTACCTCCTTTTTACAAAAAAACAAAATAAGAATTTCAAACAAAAATTAAATTATTAACAGAACTTCAGGTTATCGATTATTAACATGTCTCTACGTGAAGAAAATGCCTTTCAATAGAACATCACACTGTCGATCATGTTTATTTTCATTTATTTTCTCTGCAATATTTTTGTCGCAAAAGGAACACTGATATTTATCAACATCCATTTTGTAACCTGTAGAATCAATCGAATTTTGGGTTTTTTAACCCTTTCCGAACAATACCTGGTTAGACCTGGTTTGACGAACAGTTTTTTTTTAAAAGATGGAGACAAAAGGATATGATTATCTTTTATACTCATTTTGTCGCCTGCCATAGCTTTCGAGTTTTAATGGTCCTAAAGTTTTACTGTTTGGGAAAAGGTTAAATGAGTGATTAGGAGGCCAATGAGAAACGCCAATGTTGTAGGACCTTTTTGGAATATGCTTTGTACTCAAATGCATTCAAAAACTTCATTCATGCATGTAATATACTTTCTAACGGCGTAGAAAAAGAATAAACTTTACACTTAATGGAATTGCTGAGATTGTGAAAAATATTTAATGTACGCCACACTTTGAATACTTTTCACAATATTAACAATTCAATTTAGAATATCACAGATTTATATTAAAGCTCAAGAGATCACGAAGAGCTCAAAGCTGCTGTGGTCACTCACCGTCTGCCCGTCCGTCTGTCCGTCCACAATTTCTTGAAACATCTTCTAGTCCTTAACTAATGGGCCGATTTTGATCAAACTTGACAGGATTGTTCCATGGGTGATCATATAAAAAAAGATGTGTGCGAAATTTTGATTCGTCAAACAATATGGACGTGGTAGGGCGGGGCTTATCGGACTGAGGGAATTCATAATAAAATTATTTAAAAATCAGCCATTAAGCCAATTTCAATCAAACTCTGCAGAAATGTTTTTTGAGTCACTGTCTTCAATATTTGTTCATCAATTTAGGATAAATAGGGTTTAGACGGAAATTACCGATACGTCACGGAGTATTGAAAAATACCTCCCATTCCTAAAGCCTTTGCGCTTGAATGCGCTGACCTAAAAGCACAAAAATCTTTATTGTTAGAATAGATAAGATGTTGAAGAAGACACATGGGCTTTTCTAGGCTTTTCTACCGCAAAAATTTTGTCATTTGAAGCCGAGTAAAATGACCTATTTTGAAAACAAGACTATCGACTCAAACTTCATCGCAGCGCGTATTAACGGACCAAGGTGAATTGATATATTTTCCCTCTTTAATTTGGTATGCAATTTAAGAAAATCCGTTAAGAAATGGCTGTGCCAAAGCAATTTGATCACACATACCCTCGCGTCGTTCTAAGGTGACGACCGAGTTGAAACAAAGAAGCGCTGAATTGACCCACTTTTTCAAACAGCGATTTAACACAAAAAGATATTGCATAATGTAAAAATATTATTATATTGAATTTTAACTATCTATCTTTAAATTTTTACACATTTTTTGGTAATTTGATGCGGTTTGTGGGCTAAAATTGCCGTTTGTAAATTACTTGTTTCTATATAGGGTCAGATAGAGGTAGTATTTTCAAATCGAGACTGTGACCACACTACTTTAATCAAGCCGAAGTACCGAGATTTTATAACAACACCCACGGAAATACTATTGTTTTTCCGAAATTACGACACGCCTAACACGATAAAAATGTTTCCTGTTCAATACTTTCCCAAACAAGACCTGCTTTGTATTTCTCTTACTAAAAATGATGGGGAAAGAATAAGTTTTCCCTTTTTACCTTAAGGTTTACAGACCCTGAAAAAATCTACACTCTCTAGCCGTACGAAATGCATCAAATTTCACACACTTGTAAATACACTTCACATAAGTTGATTCACCATGCCGGATTTCAATATTATGCTTCAATAAGAAAATAATTTACAAATATTTTTTACTCTATATATTCATATGCAAGGGAGGTAATTTTGAACATTTTGTCAAATATTTCCAAAAGCATGCATTAATTCAATATTTTAAACCGTGCAAAATGCTTGTTTTTGTTTTTGGAATGGAAATGTAACGCAGTTTAGGAATTATTTGCACTTTTAAAATTTCGCCTCTGGCTCTTTGGTGCTTTTGAGGGGTTGTATACCTTAATCTGTTCTAAGCTACAATTTGTACCCGAATCTTTCTTTATCAAAGTCACTTTTGTCATCTGCAGGAGTGTTCAATTTCAATCTGATAAAACCAGATCTTAATAAACAATATCCTCATATAATTTAATATTAGTTGATTTCATTAAAATCCGAGCATTCTGATTGGTTCAGATTTTTTTTCATAGCTCCATAAAAAAATGCCGGAACTACTTTCCCTGTCAAATGTTGTATTACGCCACATAATAACCCTTGACTTTTTGGTGAAAATTAATTATGATTTTTTTTTTTAAATCTCATAATATTGAATTATAACAAATGAATCTAATTTTTTTTTTTTTCAAACCTAAATGAAAAAAATAAAATTGCCATCATTCCTTAATTAAAATCTACCAGACGTCGACGAGAGCTAATTTTTAATCAACTCATGAAATCAAATATCGTTATTATAAATAAGACATTCGAATCGCTTGTTATTTATATCCCTTCACTATCATTTTTTTCTCTTACATCATGTTGGCAAATGTTTTTCATGTTTTTGTTATTTTGCTATGTGTGTAAATTGTATATAGATCTAGTGTAGCAAATAAAATGTTTTGTATTGTATTGTATTGTATTTATATGGCTTTCCAGGACATACAATTGAATCTGTTCTGAATTGTTATGTCTTTATGATCTATTATCACTACTTATAGCCTTTTTATTAGTTTCAGTGGCTCTCAGAATCTTGAGCGCAAATATTTTATTGGACTAAGTCTGAGGAAAATGCAATTGGAGATGACCCCTAATCGGTGCTTGTCAGATAGTACTTGTGAAATACAACAAAGTCTATTTGTTTTTATTGCCAATAAAAACCGATGGGCGACGCACTACATCTGTAAGGTAATTAACGAGGCCGTAGCCCGAGGTTTTTACCTTAAGGTAATCTACCTTAATGAAATTTGTGCGATGTCGGAATTATTCGGGCGCCGTCGAAAACATTCGGCGATGGAACTTTCCACCGCCGAATATTTACAAACGCGCCCGAATAAGTTCGACGCTCGAAAAAATCCGATGTTTTATGAATCTCAAAATGACGAGATTACGGGTATTCAACCTTAACATGTAGTCCTGAGCACAGAGGTTTTTAGTCTTGGCAATTAATACCTCAGTCGAAATTTGTTTATCATTTTCTTTATTTTCATTATAACACGTTTCAGTAAAATGCATATATAGCGAAAGAAGTCCTGAATCGAATTGGTATATATTTACAACAAAGACTCTATGTAGTTTTTCTTTGTGTGTGTAAAAGTGCAACAATTTGTCCGTGTTTGCTATCCATCCCATGAAGTACAATCCCCATCGCGACCATAGTCTAGTAACGATGTTTTGGCAAATGTTAAAACAATTTTCCATGTGCGTAAAGAAGGAAAAATATTCTTTACTTGCAATAAAATTGCATATCTTGGTTCAAATCTTGCAGGTGCGTGACATATGGAAAATTCGAACCATCACATGCAAAAGTACAGTTGTTTGGAATTTGATAATGTGTTGTTGGTATTGTTGGCGCAAGATCGTATGGCACATGTTTACATTTTATTCAAATGTAAACAAAACAGTGCTGTATAAAAGATGAATACAATCTTTATAAGTAGTGAGGTAGACACGTTGAAAATTTAGGTACAGTGATAGAGCGGTCTGTTTACTGTTCGGAGTTTTCTGCATTTTATCGAACAATGTTTTGTTCACATTTGAACAAAATGTAATCATGTGCCATACGATCTTGCGCCAACAATAGAATTCGTAAACATGTGCCATAACATCGTGTCCGAACTATAGTCACTGCAATGTTTATTTGGTTTTATTCCACAAAGAAACCAATAAACAGTCTACACATTTGCATAATGCTGCGTTTGTGTTTTACGAATGAATATTTAAATATTTAAAAATGAATGCATTTCTAAAAGATATTGGACCTAAAGAAATAATAATTAGCTCTGACTTTTAAATTAACCAACTGCATTATTTTTATTTTTATTAGGCAATTAAGCTACATCGCGTTTTAAGTATAATTGAATTTTAAAGATAAATAAGAAAATGCAACTTTGTTTAGATTGATTTTATAAAACACATACAGATTGTTTTTAGAAACAAGTTTAGCAAATCCAACTTGTTTCCATAACTTCTTTTCCCGCAACCATCACACAAAAAGGGACATTCTGGACAGCGTGAAAACATCGACTCTAGGATCGGAACTTTTCACTCTAAAGTAAATCCCTAGATCTAAATGAGCTAAAATCTGGAAAAGGCCCTTTAAGGCATTTGAGAAAAGCATGCATCCAGATCAGCCTGTGCATTCGCACAGTCTGGTCAGGATTCACATTGTTCTCTCATAGCTTCTTCGTGGTATATTATCAACATTGATCGATATTATGAGGTTATCTAACATGTCTTTGTACAATACTGAATTCTATTTGATGAGTAGGTTGCAGAACGAGGCTGTATTTGGACGAGCCGATAGGCGAGTCTAAATATAGACTTGTTCTGCAACGTACGAATCCAATAGAACTCTGCATATTAAATGACCTCTTTATTTCACGCAAAATAAAAAAACACATGTGTCACGAAAAAATGCAGGCTACATGTAGCCTACATTTCTTTTACTATGAAATATAAAAGCAACATGTATGCTCAATTTCAAAATAAACCCATACTTTGGCGGCTCTATAGAGGAAAATAATTGACCCGGCAGAGTGACCTTAACTGTTCCCAAAAGTGGAAAAGTTTATTGTCCAGTTTAGATGGGAATGGTCCGTAGTTAATTTACGTAAAAGCGTGCACTGTATCCGGTATACAACATTGTGCCGCCATGTGAAAATAAGATTTTATCTTATCTAGTCAAATGAAAGTTTTAAGCTACCGTGGTCTATTTGGATCGAAATTTTCAGTAAAGCTAATCATTAAGATAGGCGTTATCTCTAAAAAATGAAAATATTTAGATACCGTTCACATCTTGGTCATACCCTACAGATGGCACAGGCTGACCAGGATCGGCATTTTTGCATATTCAGTTAACCAATTACCATTTTAAGATGACGCGACAAATGTATGCACGTGCAAATACTGTTAAGTCGCTGAATAATATGATTGTTAGTTGTAAATAGCGAAGCATGCGAAGTGTTCGGCAAATCACGAGGGGTTCCGGCACACCTATCACCCCTGGACGATAAGTCTGTTGACCTTTCCGCTTGGTCTGCTCTGTCGGGTCAAATCTCGCCGTCAATAATATATATGTGTTTGGAACATATAGCGAGAAAATATGAAAATACTTAGATTCAGTGAGTTTTCCCCCTTTTTTCGAATACATTCCACGCCAAATTGTGCACATTCTTCACATTAAGAATCAGGTAGATTACTTTGTTGTCTGAATTTCTATACAATTTGTCTAATTTATGTTGTTTGTTAAAGGATTGATTCGTCGGTGTACCGTAATTATTCTAATAAACGCCCCGGCGTTTATTTGAAAAGTGCTCCATAGAAAAGTTGGGATGGGCGTCTATTAGAGGTATTCTAATTTTGTTTGTCAAAAGATGCGAATCAATTCACGGATTCAAAGTTAATCAAGTAAAAGTTTGCAAAATTTTGTTAGAAAGACTGTAAAATACGATTTTTGGATTAAATTCCTTCATTGTAAACATATTGGGGGACAGGACATCTCTCTTTCATTGCTTTTGGAAGTATTATTTATTAATGACTTAAATTATTTTAATCCGGAATAGGGGATGGGCCTTTATTAGAATAATCCTTTCCTGTGCTTGAACTTTTCATATTTTCAGCTGAGATATGGGGATGGCCGTTTATTAGAATATGGGCGTTTATTAGAATAATTACGGTAATTCTAAAATCTCCTACAGCTTCAATAAAGTTGGTTGTACGAGGTTTTAGAATTACACCGAGGAATTATACAATTACTAAACTAAACGATTTAAAAACGCAAAAAGTACTTTAACAGATAATATCTACTACCTTCTACACAACCGATGTATAGGTATGTATAATTCTATATGTAACAAGCTTAACATATAAGGACAGAAAATGACCTTTACAGCCATGGAAACTGTCGAAATGAACGTTAGTTTATGTTTAAATGCACGTTTAGTGAATAGCACTTCAATAGCCTGGTATCGAGCAGGACGACAACATCGATCCTCCGGATCTCGCAGGCGATTTATCACCGTGTAACGATGTATAGACAATATATTACCAACAATAGAATTTGCTGTAGATGGAGCCGTCACAACTCTGTTGCGTAAGTGACAATGACGTTTATAATAATTATTGTGTTTACGTACAGTTGTTACACGCCGCTGACTGGGAAGTGGGTGGTCTGTTGGTGTTCCCGTGTCGTTTACACGTCTCACTAATCTTGAAAACGTCAAATCGGCTACGTTAAAGCGTCAAGTTACATTCTCTTGCAAAACAACACTGACGAAAGCTCCCAAAACTTGGTTTCTTTATGCCAGAGTAAGCCTTGGTATGTTGCATACAAAAGTAATCCGTATTTACCGTGTGTTTTGAATGAGTAAATCAATGTGACAGTTTGTACACAAAAATCGTAGTGATTTAACAAGTGGTCTGAAAGCACGTGACACGAGTGCATATAGAGATGGACGGTTCAGATGTCCGAGTAAACATAAGACGCGATAATATCGATAGGGTATGAAGGGTATACATTAGGTTATACATGTCCCTAAATATGGAGCCGATCGAGGCCGTGGGAACGGAATGGATGATGAAAATGTCTTTCGCGTTTTTAAATCGTGTGAGTTTACTCTTCACAAGCCAAATTTCCATTATATTCACAGTCCATGGATTGGAATCTGTAGCCTCTGAAGCTAGCAAAGAATACACAGTCGTGGTTTTGGGTGAGTCCTGGTGTAAATCCAGTGTAACTTGGAGGCAACATATTGCTTTCCCAGACATACTCATTGTTATCACGAATTAACCCGGTCCAAAAGATTGCAGCTGAAATAGAAAAAAGGCAAAAAATTATATGTCTGGAAAATGTAAATAGCAATGTATAGACGTCGCATAGGATCGATTGTATTGAATGGGTTTGATCCTTCTTAGACAACCATACATAAAACAAATCATAATATGTGACCCGTCGTGCTAAAAGGGACCTTATCGAGTGTGTGAAAAATATCGACTTTTCACTTTTTTTGTAATTTTCTGAATCTGGAATGTTTTCTCTATCTTACTATATGTTCATATTTCGCATACGGGATCTGGTTGACCTGCACTGAGTCTTACAAGTTTGTCAAAATTTGGATTTTTGGAATTCGGATAAGGTCCCTTTTAGCGTGACGGGTCACATATGTCCGGAAAAAATAACCACTGCACTATTCATTACCACATCTACTTTTTTAATTTCGTTTCTAGAGTTTCAATTTCTGTTGTTTGAGAAAGAGTGAAAGTAGCACTGAGCTGGTCAATATAATTATGTGTCTTTGTTTGTCTTTGTCTCTGTGAAAATATCTTGTTTTGTCCCTTTCAAGTTAACGCATAAACAGGCAGGACCAATACTATGTTCCGGAACAGTAAATTGTAGGATTCGTGTTTAAAACTGTGTCCTTAAAACATTAAGGATTTTCTTTTTGGTGCCTCAGGGGTGGAGTTTCGACCCCTTTTCCAATGGAATGAAGGTGATGTTTTCCCAATGTGGTGAAACGATCCCAATCATAGCTGTCGGTCGTTCGGTCTGTAGATCTCTATAACACGGTACGGAAAATACAGAGACAGAGCCAATGGCTCTGCCGCTTAAATCCTCTGGGGCGCTTCCGGCCATGTGTGGCTCTGTCTCTGGGATCACGATTTTTGACAAAAACAGGTGAGTGTTCAACTTTGTTGTTTAATTATTTTCTTTTGGTGCATAAAATCGAAAAACCGGGAATGTCATGTTCCCTAAAGACCAGCCTGTTCTAATTCTGTGGGCTTTATAGTCGGCAGGGTTTTCACAGGGTTATTGTCGTCGTGAGTCGACCCTATGTGATATTTTCTTGTTTACATCATGTATTCATGTACATTCCAACGGTAAAAAGCCAATTGCAGCAGCCAAACATATTATATTCTAATCGATGGATACGCTTAGATAAGACATCCCTTTTCCATGTCACAAAACCTTAGACATAGATGGCAAAAATAAAATTTGAGCAATTTCTATCAGTGGCTCTGTCTCTGGCGGGTGGCCCTGTCTCTGACGACTGGCTCTGTCTTTGGCTCTGCGTGCTAGGTTCAAAATTTTAATCCATCAAAATTCGTGTCGAAGTAATGTAGCCTATCTAATTAACTCACACACTGAAAAGATCATAATGCGTATTGCGATTTGTTCGGTCACTGATTAGACGCTTTCCAAAACATCGAAATTTCAGCGTTGTTCAATTTCAAAGCTACTACAGGCGACAAACTGGATGTTGACAAAGGAGCAATTAGCATACGACTTGTCACATAAAAAGCTGTAACAAAAGCCACTATTACAATCCGTCGTGCGTCCTTATAAATCGTACGTTTTAAAGCTCTGCAAAATCGCAAGATTTACAAAAACGCACGACGGGTTGTAACAGCGCCTCAAAATATTTTACATTCAAAGCAGGTCAGAAGTATGAATCTCTTTCGAGAAAAGTACGCATTCTTTGTACATTTTCTGGAATTTTAGTATAATGTTCCCTGCGTCACACGCACGTCTGTATTACGTGCTCAGTACTTCTGTCTTGCGTGCTCCTGGCGTTCTAAAAGACGCAGAATGGCCGTAGCAAAGAATTGTCCATTCAATTCTTTGCGGCGTGGAGTCTGCGTCGTTGTTGTGTCCACCAAAATCGTACGTTGCACGGGCGTGCATTGCGCGACTAAAGGTACGTTTTAGAATTAGACCGCACACAGGAGCACTTTCGACCGGTTGTAAGAGAGGCTAAAGGAAAAAAAATGCTGGTTATTGGGTCTAATTATTTTTACATCAATGTAACCCGATATCTTTCCATTATATCTTTCCCAAACAAGACCTTGATCTGATGCATTGCGAGGAAAGAAAACTGCTAGCAGCAATAACCAGCATTTTCATATTTTTCTCACAAATTTCAATGATTTTGGATACTTTTTTAATTATAACCATGACAGCCTTCAAAATGAATAACATACCGGATTAGCTTATAAATTATTAAACATACATTCTAATAGAAATTCCTAACTTTGATCTTTTTGTGAAAATTTTAAACTTGATTTTTAACTCTGTGTTATCTGCGAATATTGGTTCTTTACTATTTACTGCTTCTTCTATAAACTGGCCACAATCGGCAGGCTGATTATTTTGCCAGGGGGTTGCGCAAAAGAAATAGGTTAAGAAGGTAAAGTTGAAAGAGATACATACAGGGAAAATTATTAGACAGAGTTAAAAAAATGGTTGGCTAGTTGGGCCTCGAAGGCGTCAACTGTGCCTGCTGACCGTAGACTTACGGAGATGGTTCCAGTATTCAATGGTTCGTAGGAAGAAGGAATCTTGTCTAGATGTTGTTTTATTGTATGTGAACGCATAACTTTCTCCTTGCATGTTCCTTGAATGTCTGGTTGGTTTGCTAAGGTATTTATTTGGGTCTATTGTTAGCCTGTGTCTTTTAGGGACCGCCATTTGAGATTTTCAAGCATGTTGTTTACGCTAGATCGGTTACCTGGGTATGTCATCTATTGTTTATAAATCTAGCCGCCCTTCTTTTTACCTTTTCAAGCTTTTGGATGTCATTTTTTCTCATGTGGGTCCCATATACTGTTGCCATATATATTCGAGTGTTACTAAGGCTTTGTATGCTGTTTCTTTGGTGCATTTGGACGATATGTTCAAGTTTCTTCTTAGGAAGCCCAGGGTCCGATTGGCTTTATTGGTTATGTTTGATATGTGCTGGTCCCAGTCAAGTGTATGTTTTTGGTTATTATGCATCTTTTGCTGATTTTACACGTCCCGGGGTGTACCCATGGAGTGTGTAGTTATATTTGTTCAGTTTCTTCTTGTTACTTATTGTTAGCACCTGGAATTTTGTCTGGATGGAACTCTATTTTCGACTTTTGTTCCCATGAGGCAAGTCTGTTCAGGTTTTGCATTTTTGTCTTCATGAATGCCGTTGAAGTAGTACAGAAATAGGCTAGGACCTAGCACTGACCCTTGGGGGACGCCAGACTGGATTTGCATTTGGGCCAAAGAATTACCTGCAACTACAACCGTTTGGCTTCTGTTTGTCAGGAAAGCTTCTATCCATTTATTTGTTTTGCCTCTAATTCCATAGTGTTCTGGTTTCTGAAGTAGTTATATCTCTCGTCTGCTTGTTCAATACTAATTAAAAGGTTGTACCTTATTGTCCATATCATACATGCCAAGCACGATAGCTCACACTATAAGTTCAATTTGACATGTGAAATGAAGCATATGAATGAATTATATCGACGGTAAAATGCATGATATTCTAATATGTACAAATATAGCCGAAACCTCCTAAGCGGTATCTTAGTTCCTATCACAACTAAAATATTTCTGGTGCCATAACCAGTTCTTATTTTTTGACTGAATAGGATAATTGATTTCGAGGTTATCGAGATGAAACTTTTAACCAATATTTCGACCAGATATTCTTTTAAGTGACACAAGTTTCACGAAACATCAAATTTGTAATTTAGAATTTATGCATAGGATATTTTGCAGAGAATCAGTGATTGTCCCGACATTATAAAAATGATTTAGAAAAGATGTGGGGTGTTCTTTATCAATAAACTTCACGTACGTATGTTGAAAGATATACATAAAGAACATCATGATGTTTTTATGAAACTTGCATTTCCCTGAAAAACATATATGTAAAGCGATATTAGGCTATATTGTCCCTCTTGTTCAACAACGACTAAGGTATCTGCAAGATAATTTTGAAATGGACATTTATTCTTGGAAAGTATAATATTTGCAATTAAATTGTTATAAACTCCAGAAATGCAATCATGAAAATCACAATTTTTCAATAATTCTGGTATCACGAAACCGATTTGAATTCGATTTGGTTCTCAAACCTCATTTTCAAAACTCGTTTATTAGATACATTACTTCGACACAAATTTTGTGAACGATTAAAATTTTAGACCTGGCACGCAAAGCCAGAGACAGAGCCAGCCGTCAGAGACAGAGCCAGCCGCCAGAGACAGAGCCACTGATGGAAATTGCTCAAATTTTATTTTTGCAAACCATTTCTAAAGTTTTGTGACATGGAAAATGGATGTCTTATCTAAGCGTATCCATCGATTAGAATATAACATGTTTTGGCTGCGGCAATTGGCTTTTTACCGTAGGAATGTACATGAATACAGGATGTAAACAAGAAACAAGAGGGCCATTGGCCCTGAAGCGCTCACCTGACAGGCCCATAGGAAGCAATTTCATATTGGGGGGCTATAGACTCTATCCTAAATATTGGGGGCGGGGGCTAATTGGGATTTCCCCAAAATTTTAAGTGTAAAATTAAGAAAAATTGGCATTTTTGGCCAACTTTGGAAGGGTTTAGCTCCCCTAGCCCCCCTGTTCCTACGGGCCTGCCTGACATAATAGCTTTCTGTATATGGTGTGTCTGAGCCTCCAAAATGATCACATTTTACTAAGATTTGTGGCCTGTATAAGATAATCATTCTGACAAATTTTCAGCTTGATTGGGCAAAAAAAATCCCAAAGACTGGACCCCATGACCTAGTTTAGGACCCCAGATGACCAAATTTTGAAATTGTCCGAGATTTTATCAAGATAATTATTCTGACTAGGCTGATTGGGCATAAAATGTGGCCTCTAGAGTGCAAATAAGGTTTTTCTTAAATTTGACCTAGTGACCTAGTTTTTGACCCCAGATGACCCAATTTTAAACTTTTAGTACATTTCAGCAAGACAATTATTATGAGCTAATTTCAGGTTGATTGGGCAAAAAATGGGCTTCTAGGAGTACAAACCAGGTTTGAACCTGTGACCTAGTTTATGACCCCAGATGACCCAATCTCAAACTTGTCCAAGATTTCACCAGGACAATCATTCTGAGCCAATTTCAAGTTTATTGGGCAAAGAATGTGGCCTCTAGAGTGCACACAAGGTTTCTCTAAGATTTGACCCCGTCACCTAGTTTTTGACCCCAGATGACCCAATTTCAAACTTGTCCGATATTTCATCAAGTCAATCATTCTGAGCAAATTTCAGGTTGATTGGGCAAAAAATGTGGCCTCTAGAGTGCACACAAGGTTTTTCTAACATTTGACCCTGTGACCTAGTTTTTGACCCCAGATGACCCAATTTCTAATTTGTCCAAGATTTTATCAAGACAATCATTCTGAGCAAATTTCAGGTTGATTGGGCAAAAAATGTGGCCTCTAGAGTGCACACAAAGTTTTTCTAACATTTGACCCCGTGACCTAGTTTTTGACCCCAGATGACCCAATTTCAAACTTGTCCGATATTTCATCAAGTCAATCATTCTGAGCAAATTTCAGGTTGATTGGGCAAAAAATGTGGCCTCTAGAGTGCACACAAGGTTTTTCTAACATTTGACCCTGTGACCTAGTTTTTGACCCCAGATGACCCAATTTCTAATTTGTCCAAGATTTTATCAAGACAATCATTCTGAGCAAATTTCAGGTTGATTGGGCAAAAAATGTGGCCTCTAGAGTGCACACAAAGTTTTTCTAACATTTGACCCCGTGACCTAGTTTTTGACCCCAGATGACCCAATTTCAAACTTGTCCGAGATTTCATCAAGACAATCATTCTGATCAATTTTCAGGTTGATTGGGCAAAAAATGTGGCCTCTAGAGTGCACACAAGGTTTTTCTAAGATTTGACCCCGAGACCTAGTTTTTGACCCCAGATGACCCAATTTCAAACATGTCCGAGATTTTATCAAGACAATCATTCTGATCAATTTTCAGGTTGATTGGGCAAAAAATGTGGCCTCTAGAGTGCACACAAGGTTTTTCTAAGATTTGACCCAGTGACCTAGTTTTTGACCCCAGATGATCCAATTTCAAACTTGTTGGATATTTCATCAAGACAATCATTCTGAGCAAATTTCAGGTTGATTGGGCAAAAAATGTGGCCTCTATAGTGCACACAAGGTTTTTCTAAGATTTGACCCCGTGACCTAGTTTTTGACCCCAGATGACCCAATTTCAAACATGTCCGAGATTTTATCAAGAAAATCATTCTGATCAATTTTCAGGTTGATTGGGCAAAAAATGTGGCCTCTAGAGTGCACACAAGGTTTTTCTAAGATTTGACCCAGTGACCTAGTTTTTGACCCCAGATGACCCAATTTCAAACTTGTTGGATATTTTATCAAGACAATCATTCTGAGCAAATTTCAGGTTGATTGGGCAAAAAATGTGGCCTCTAGAGTGCACACAAGGTTTCTCTAAGATTTGACCCCATGACCTAGTTTTTGACCCCAGATGACCCAATTTCAAACTTGTCGGATATTTCATCAAGACAATCATTCTGACCAAATTTCAGGTTGATTGGGCAAAAAATGTGGCCTCTAGAGTGCACACAAGGTTTCTCTAAGATTTGACCCCGTGACCTAGTTTTTGACCCCAGATGACCCAATCTCAAACTTGTCAAAGATTTCACCAGGACAATCATTCTGAGCCAATTTCAAGTTTATTGGGCAAAGAATGTGGCCTCTAGAGTGCACACAAGGTTTCTCTAAGATTTAACCCCGTGGCCTAGTTTTTGACCCCATATGACCCAATTTCAAACTTGTCCGAGAGTTTATCAAGGCAATCATTCTGAGCAAATTTCAGGTTGATTTGGCAAAAAATGTGGCCTCTAGAGTGCACACAAGGTATTTCTAACATTTGACCCCGTGACCTAGTTTTTGACCCCAGATGACCCAATTTCGAATTTGTCCGAGATTTCATGAAGACAATCATTCTGAGCAAATTTCAGGTTGATTGGGCAAAAAATGTGGCCTCTAAAGTGCACACAAGCCAAAGGTTGACGCACGACGCACGACGGACGACGGACGACTGACGACGGACGACGGACGACGGACACAGCGGTATCACAATACCTCACCATGAGCACTATCGTGCTCAGGTGAGCTAAAAATCATATAGGGTCGACTCACGACGACAATAACCCTATGAAAACCCTGCCGACTATAAAGCCCACAGAATTAGAACAGGCAGATAAATGGTCTTATGGGAGCATGACATTCCCGGTTTTTCGATTTTATGCACCAAAAAAAAATAATTGAACAACAAAGTTGAACACTCACCTGTTTTTGTCAAAAAATCGTGATCCCAGAGACAGAGCCACACATGGCCGGAAGCGCCCCAGAGGATTTAAGCGGCAGAGCCATTGGCACTGTCTCTGTAGTTTCCGTACCATGTATAATAGCCGGACATGTTTAACACATTGACAGATACAAATATTTTACCATTTTACTTTTTATTTTTTGTGAAATCGATGTACATAAAATAAAAGACAGCACTCATTTGGCATCGCTCCTCTGAAACCAGGTAACAAAATGACAACGGTCAGCAAAGAAAATGCGGAAATACTAAACAAACGATTTTAGTCAGTATTTACTCAAGAAACAGATGATTACCTACCACCTTTGAGCAGAAAATCAAAAATGCGGAACCGACATCAGCGAAATCGAAATAAACGAGAAAGGAGTGGAAGAACTATTAAAAAAACAAACCCCAGCAAAGCAACCGGACCAGACAATATACCGAATAGAATTCTATAAGAATGTGCTGAGGAAATGGCGCCATGATTTACAAATTTGTTTCAACTTTCACTCGACTATGGGGAACTGCCAGAAGACTGGAGAAATGCAAAAATCTCGCGTATCTTCAAAAAAGGGGACAAACATCTCGCAGAAAACTATCGTCCAGTATCACTTACCTCCGATCCATGCAAATTATTAGAACAAATCATTTGCCTCCACATGCTCAAACATCTAGAATCCAACAAAATCCTAACAACATAAACCACGGATTCCGCGCAGGTTACTCCTGTGAGTCTCAACTGATTACAACAATGAATGACCTCCTGCTACAATATGAAAACTCAAAACAAGTAGAAATTGTCATCCTAGACTTCTCCAAAGCTTTCGACACAGTTCCCTAAAGAAAATTACTAAACAAACGGCAACACTACTACGACATAAACATTCCTTACAACAAGAACCGTGAGAACCACAGTTGAAGGAGAACACTCGGAATCGGTGCCTGTAGACTCTGGAGTCCCACAGGGAACAATACTTGATCCTCTACTGTTTCTTTGCCACACAAACAACCTACCAGAAGCTCTAAAGTTAGACTGTTTGCTGATGACTGTCTCCTATATAGCACAATATATTCTTTCAAAGATCAAGTTGAGCTACAAAATGACCTTGAATACAAATGTATTTCGAAACTTGGACTAAACACTGGGGTATGAGATTCAATGCAAAAAAAAGTTACATAATGAGCATAGGGAAACAAATCTCAAAATTCTACTCGCTTGACAATCACATACTCGAAGAGGTAAACGACAACCCGTACCAAGGCCTTCAAATATCATCGGACTTGAAATGGACAGCCCACATCAACAAAGTGGTAAAAAAAAAAAAAAACTCCACACTTGGCTTCTTGAGGAGGAACCTAAGGCACTGTAATGAGGACTGCAGAAAAACAGCCTATGTCTCCATGGTAAGATCACTACTGGACTACGGATCAGTCATGTGGAACCTGTATCTACAAAAAGATATCGACAGAATAGAAAGAGTCCAACGAAAAGCTGCCAGATTAATCAAACAGGACTTTAGAACTCAACAAGATGGATTATTCAAGAACACTCTGGAAAAACTGAAATTTCAACCAATCACCACATGAGGAAAAAGCCTCTGACTGGCTATGCTGTACAAGGTCGTTGAGGGGTTGGTGTCAGGGCTGATGGCAGAAGAATTTCTAAAACGATCCAGACCTAGGAGAACTGTAAGAGCCAAAGAATTTGAGGACTGAGTATCAGTAAACATTGTCAGAAATCAAATAAAAACAATTCAAAGTGCTTTAGAACACCGTATACAAAGTCTGTCCAAATACAAATAATCCCTCTTCGTGAAAACAATAACAGAGTTATTGATAACAAAAACAATGCCAGAATAAGCGGTTTGCGCTAAATCGTTAGGGGCATTCAAATCAGCACTTGACACTTTGATTCATAAAATCTAATCGCGCACTCACCTCGTGGCGTTAAAACCAGAAATGAGAACGATATAGATACAGATACAGATTGTTTTGCTTTACCTATTCAAATTTTATAAACAAATACGAACTTTTTGCTCAGCCCTTGTATTTTCTTTGATTCAAGGAAGATAATTCACGAAACTTTAAGTAATGATGGGTGATAACACATTATTACCAAATCAGAAACGTTTACTGATTATTCATCTTTCACGTCATTATATCGTCGCTTTTCAACGAAAACATTGTAACTGCAGCTTGTTTTAAGCTGCAGTTATGAGGTTTTCGTTGAAAAGCGACGATATAAATATCACATGCCTCTCAGCGTAATAGTACAATGTTGTTTTCTCGAGACCGGTAATGTTAGACGAGGCGTATGTCGAGGTTAACACAACTTGTTTGGGGGTAGATGATATGTACTATTACCTTGAGAGGCAGGTAATACCGGTATTAATTTTATAATACCGAACAAAACAACAGAAACAGGAGAACACATTCCAGTTTGAGAAAAAATAGTTCACGGTGCACAGTTTTGATCATGATCAGCCTGTGTAGTCTGCGTTGACTGACTAGGATCAATATTTTCACATTTCCCCGATTTTCCTTTTCGGGTGGCAGGTTACGTTACGTTTCTTTAAGCTTTATAGACCTTAAGCTTTATAGACCATGATTCTGCCAACTCTATTCTTAGATATCGCTTGACATTGATACAATCATGTAAGATTTTAAACACTATCAGGCATGTTTGTACTGCAGTTAAATTATGATAAAATTACAACTATAACAGTTCCGGAGCAGTAAGTTGGATTTCTGAAAAGAAGTCGAGCACTAAACTTGCATTATACAACAAGTATAAACTTTGTTTCGGAAGTGTAGCATATCTTAATAGTATCAATAACGTTAATCATAGACATTTCTTCTCTAAAAGATGATCGTCACATAAGCTATTCATTGAAGAAGGTAGATACAGCAACATTCCTAAACATGAAAGAATTTGCAAACATTGTAATTTAAATCTGATTAAAGAAGAATATCATTTTGCTCTTGTTTTTTCCCTTATATTATGATCTAGGGAAGCATTTTCTGCCTAATTTCTATCGTACATGGCCAACCATCCATAAATTTTAGCTCATGATGACAAATGACAGAAAAGGATTTCTAATTAAATTATTAAAACTTTTAATTGAAGCCAATAAGAAACGTGATCTCTACACTTGAATTGAGAAATGAAATATTTTGTTCCTATCATACTTTTCGGTTTATGAAAACTATCCAATACTCTTGACCAATACTTACAAATTCCATGTGATTTATATGTAGATCTATTATTTTCACTATCTGTTTAACATGTTTGTGCAAATCCTATATATTTTGTTAAAATGTATTTGTTGTATTGCAACAATATTATGTAATATTATGCAGTTACAATTTTGAATTGAATTGAGTACTTACATTGACCCTGAGCAGGTTGGTAATTTTGGATCAAGTAGTTCCGGATCTCTTCGAAGGATGTGTTTGTATGTGGTTCAACCACTTTGTTTCTGTGGCAGTACAGCTTTAACCGAAAAATAAAGATCTATTTAAGAGTGACCAAGAAATTAAGATCTTATTAAGAGTGACTAAGAAAAAAGATCTAATTAAGAGTGACTAAGTAATACAGATCTAATTAAGAGTGACCAAGAAATAAAGATCTAATTAAGAGTGACAAAGAAATAAAGATATGATTAAGAAGAAAAAAGGAAACGTATGTTTAGTTAAAATTACATAGCTGTATTGAGCTTATACATGTATACTCAAAACACAGTTAAGTCAGTATTGTTAATGTTCAATTAATCGGCCAAACATTCAACATTTTAGCGTAGATTTTCACACAATATTTGTTCAGTCGGTGTCTAACATAAATTTACAAGTTCCGTTGCTAAATTTTAGTTTCTAGGTTTGCACTAAAGGAATTTCAAAATGCGACAGGTACACTTGCTTCAGTAAAAACGTACGACTTGTTTTCTAAAGGATGTAAGAAAACCAAAGGCAATGACCTGGATACAGAAAATCAAGAATAAAATACGCACAAGCCTACAATATTTTAACATCCTGGCTTCATCAATTTAGGCAACCCAATTCAGCCAAAAAGTCAATGTTGGAAACCGTCTGTCTAGCCTACATACTCTCTCGGTTTTCCTCAATTTAAATGCTAACCACTTACAAATCGTCCGGATTTTCGTAATATCGCCATGACTGGGTTGTCGTTCGTGTGGGACGGTATACCGTTTTCCGGTATCAAAGTAAACAAGCGGTTACAGTGGGAAAGAACCACTTTGATGCACTTATAGTGTTTGTTGAAGCGCTTGAAAGGATTGAAAAAAGGAGAAAATGCTAATAACTAGTATAACAGGGCCCTAACCACCACGGCTAGGGCTGGGCTGTTAAATTATAATACGGGTTCTTCTTTAATGGACGGTGGAGTAATATAGAGAATAAAGTCTATTTGGTGTTTCCAAAGTTTTCTAATTTCATCATCTCAGTCTTATGTATAAAGGATGAATACACTCTGAAAAATACATAAAACAATTGACAGTAAAAGATATACAAAATTATGAAAAATATAGATTCGGACTCGTCTGCACAAAAATCAATATGAGTATTGTAGAAAATGATTAGAATGCCACTTGGTGACATTCTACTTCTTTTCTTACAATACTCTGAAGCGATACGGTTTAAACATTTACTTTACCCTTTTCCAATAATTTGCTGCACTATAATAGTTTACTCTTTACTCTTAACTAGTGAAATAAACATATTTCAACAGTCTCATATTCCGTACAGTATTTACAATCATTGCAAAATAACATCTATCTACAACATAGGGGAACTTACCAATTTGGGGAATTAAGTGTCTCACAACCAAAATTACATCTCTCGATCCATCACACTCATTGCTGTGGCTGTTAGTACTGAAATATTAAGAATCATAGTGCAAGGCTAGGGTAAAGGTAGAAACGGTTAATTAAGGTAGGCGGGCGCGGCAAGGACAAATAAAGCGGGAAAAGCAGAACCGTGCTCATTTCATCAATCCATCGACAATCGAAACAAATCAAGCAAATAGCAACACACTAAATGCAATTCACCCGAGAAAATAAACATCGCGAGAAAAGGAGAACCAAATCCAGAAAACTTACTTTTATTCTCAATTCATCAAATTCCAAAATCTCATATGATCTAGAAAGATCCTTCCAGACCAAAATCTCATGTCCCACTGAAGAACTGAAGAAGTCACATGACCAATTTGGGGGGAAATCACTGAAGCCAAACTTACTCATACCATGTGACCAAAATGGAGGGAAAAGATCACTCATTCATGAAATAGTCTTAACAAGGCAAAAGGGATTCTACTGAATTACAAAGACATGGAAAAATGACCCTACTACATCCTTCCCCGGTCTGTAAAATGACGTCTCGTCATTAAACCTGCAAACTATAGAAAAAAAATCTTTATTAATACATGTTGAACTACAACATGTCAACTTAATACAAAAACCGCTTATTAACTCTCGGTATCTGAAAATCAAAAGTCCATAGTTAATCAAAAATCTTATGCTTTTCCTCCCCGCCTACAAATTATGTCGTCCTCGCACTGAAAAACAATCTAAAAGAAATACATTAATTGGATAAAACACAAATGCACATTAATCTAAAAAAATCACTTGATAATCAAATCTAAAATACTGTACGCCACATCTCTGTCAATACACTCTAAAACACCAGAGGACGTTAAAACATGCAAAGCCTCCATCCGTGAATCGTGTCTGGTCTGACTAACCATCTGACTCATATGATACGAGTCAAACCTCTTCGGAGCTCTTCTCTCTCTTTGGGATCTCCTTGGAATTGGGGTTGGAACTTCTCCCTCTTTCTTCTTGTGGTTATGGTCCTGTTGGACTTCTATTGGATCATCATGTGATTCCTCTACTCTGTCTTCTTCTTGACATTCAGCTACTTGTTCTTCACTGTCATCTTCTGCAGCCTCTTCGCTCTCTTCTATACCTTCCTGAAGGAAGCTCTCTGAGCTACCATCCTTCTCTGTACTTCCTTTATCTGCGTTCTCTTCTACAGACTCATCTCTTTCTGAATTATCTACTTCGATGGACTCATGGGCGTCCCCATGATGGTTTGTATCAACTACAATTCCAGTTCCATCATCACCATCATCAGATTCATCATCCGAATCATCTCTTCTTCTCCTGGTTTCAAAACCTTCATCTCTTCTCTCTTTCTCATCTCTTTCTTCTTCAACATCTCTAATTATTTCTTCTGTGGCCACACCTACCACTTTCTCCAAAGAACGTCTCTTCTTTGGGACTGGCTTCAACATTTTCCTATCTCCTATAGGAAATAAATGATTCCTGTGTAAGGTTCTCACTACATCTGTACGTTCTGATCTAACTCTGTACACAGGAATCCTCTCATTTGGCTGCTCAATGACTATGTAGATGTCATCCTCAAACCTGTCCTGGATTTTGTGCTTGCCTTCAAATGCAAGGACTTTTACCAAAACTCTGTCACCAATATCAAAATGTGCTGCTTTCGCTTTCCTGTCGTATACTTCTTTCTGTCTTTCCTTAGCAACATCAAGATGTTTTGCAACAATCTTTCTTGTTGTCTCCATTCTTTCCTGTAAATCTAGGATGTATTCTCTTGGTGTGCGGTTTGAATTATCCATAACTTGTTCAAACATGGAATCAACCGGAAGTTTTGGTTTTCTTCCAAACATTATTTCAAAAGGAGAATGTTTTGTTGAACTCTGTGGGGTGCAATTGTACGCATATACAAGAGGATTCACATACTTCTTCCAGTCTGCTTTTTGGTCATTCTCAAGAGTTCCTAACATTCCTAGCAATGTTCGATTAAATCTTTCCGGTCCGGCATTTCCTTGTGGATGATAAATTGACGTTCTTGATTTCTCCATATTTGTCAAATTACAAAGCTCTTTAATTATGTTAGATTCAAAATTGGATCCTTGATCAGAATGTATCCTTGTGGGAATCCCATAATGCAAAATGAAATGATTATAAAAGGCATCTGCTGTTGTCTTCGCAGTTTGATTCTTGGTAGGGATGGCCATAGCAAATTTAGTAAAATGATCTGTGATTACTAGGATATTGCCGATCCCACCTTTGGATGACTCAAGCGTCAAAAAATCCATACAAACTAACTCTAATGGGCAGCTAGTGTGGACATTCACTAGAGGAGCTCTAATGTCTGCACCACACTTCCTTCTGACACATCTATCGCAATTCTCTACCCATTCCTCCGCATCTTTTGCCATACCAGGCCAAAAGAACCTTTCCCTCAAAAGATTAATAGTCCTGTCTCTTCCAGGATGTCCAACATCATTATGAAGACCTTTTAAAACATCTTCTCTGTAAACCTCAGGTAGAACAAGCTGTTCTATAAATTCATCTCCATTTTTAACTCTTCGGTAGAGTATACCTCTTTTCATAATAAAATGCTGGTATTGTCTCTTCATTATAAAATCTTCTTTAGACAAATTACCACTAGGTATTTTCCGGTCAATGACGGCAATTCTCCATCTGTCTATGACTCTATCTTGGCGTTGCTGCCTTCTTATCTCCCTCATTTCAATTTGAGCCATAGGCTGTCCTTGATCTTCAGTAAGATCTACAATATTTATTTGAGAACAAATCGTCTCAATTACAGGTTCTCTGTCGGTATCGCTACATATAGCTTTAACGACGTCATTTTTTACTTCCACTCGTTCTGTATCGGACTCTTGGACTCTTTCGTGTGGATACCTAGACATGGCATCTGCGTCTGTATTCTTTAGTCCAGACCTGTACTGGATATCAAAATTAAATTCTCCAAGAGCCGATGCCCATCTCTGACCTGTAGCGTCTAGCTTCGCTGACGTTAAAACATACGTCAACGGGTTATTATCCGTTAAAACGGTACAATGGTTTATGGCTAGGTATTCAGAAAACTTTTCTGTTACTGCCCATTTCAAAGCTAAAAGTTCCAGCTTATAGGCGCTGTAATTCTTTTCAGCCCTATTCAATGCTCTACTAGCATAAGCAATTACTCTTTTGAGCTTCCCATCAGACTGGTACAGAACTGCACCAAGTCCTTTCCCTGAAGCGTCAGTATGAAGCTCAAATGGCTTGGTAAAGTCTGGATAGGCTAAAACTGGAGGATTCGTTAAAGATTCCTTCAAATTATCAAACACAATCTGTTCTGCCTCAGTCCATATCCAGGGCTTCGTCTCTTTCTTTCCCTTCTTCTGGGTGGTTGGTGGCAACAAATCTGCCAAGGTACGAGTAATCTTAGAAAAGTCCTTAATAAAGCGTCTGTAATAGCCACAAAAGGCTAAAAATGAACGAAGTTCATCTGTATTTGATGGTGTAGGCCAATTCTTGACCTTCTCTATTTTACTGGGGTCTGTCTCTATTCCGGCCTCACTAACAATATGGCCTAAAAATGGAACTTTGTCTTGAATAAAATAGCACTTGTCAGGAGAGAGCTTAAGGTTACATTCCTTAAGTCTCGTCATGACAAGGTCCAGACGTCTAAGATGTTCCTCAAAGGTGTCTGAAAAAATAATAAGGTCGTCAAGGTAAATGACGCAAATCGTCATGTTGTAGTCACCAAGACATTCCTCCATCAGGCGCTGGTAGGTTGCTGGGGCGTTTGTAAGCCCAAAAGGCATTTTCACATACTCGAAGAATCCTAAATTAGCAACGCTAAAGGCTGTGCGTTCTTTATGGATGTCTTCGACCTCTACCTGATGGTATCCTGACTTCATGTCCACAGTGGAGAAGTATTTACTACCTTGAAGGACATCAAACATTTCCTCTATCTTTGGGAGGGCGTACGCATCCTTCACGCTCTTATTGTTGAGCATGCGGTAGTCAACACACATGCGTAACTTGCCATTGCGCTTGCGCACAAGTACAACATTGGAAGACCAAGGTGATTTCGACTTCCGAATAATTCCTGTTGACAAAAGTTGTTCAAGGTGTTGTCTCACTTCTGACACCATAGCTGGCGGGATTCTCCTTGGCTTCTGCTTAAATGGAATGTCATCTGTTAGGTCAATTCTGTGCTTTATCTTATCACAGAATCCAATGTCCGATTCTCCAGTAGAAAAAATATCAATATGCTTGGTTAACAGTTGGGTGATATCCTTGAGCTGGTTGGAATCTAATTTGCCATTAGTATCAATATGTATTTGACCCAATATCTGTTCTTCCAAGGCTTTATCCTGTTGAGGGGTTACATCCTCAATTAAAACGGGTTGTAGCTCACATAAAAGAGCTCGTGGTGAGATAACCACACTATTAAGGGTAACATTAGATAATGTAACGTCAATCTCTTTTGTTGCACCATACTTGTAATTAATTACAGCTGGAGTGATGTCGACAAAATCTGGTAAACTTGAGTCCTTCATTTCGTGTATCAAGGCACTCGTATCTTGACATGGTAATTCTTTGTCAGTATAACCACGAATGGTGATAGTCTCATTTGGACCTAAAATAATTCTGCTCGATTCTGCAGATTTAATTACAGCAATGGCATTCCCATTCTTCTTTAAATCCTTGTTCCGAAGAACCATACACCTAAAAGCTAGATACCAAGGTGTGTGAAGGGAAGCACATTGTAAAAATTGTGGTCCAAAATTGGTTTGGCACTCACTCAATAAAACGTCCAGTACATTGGTACCCAATATAATTGGGGTTGAAGCTGAATAATTGGTATCAGGAGTAACCAAAAGTAAACATGGAATAGTAGATGACTTTGGAACTCCATTCAAAACGGAAAGATCGGCTTCAATGTATCCACTATAAGGTAGTTGTTTACCATCAGCACATTCAACTTTAATAAAATTGTCTAAAGGTTTCAACTCTAAACCAATGAAATTGTTTCGGTAAAATGACTCCGAAATGGTACTAATACAACTGCCTGTATCTACTAAGGCTTTAGTGTCAACTCCATCTAATTTAATTGTCACTTCATTTGTTGTTCCAACCAGTTTAGGGTCTTTAGTAAAGGTGCCCGTGTTCGACCCAGCAACCGAGGCACATACTAGTTTGGGCAGAACCTAGCAATATGTCCGTAACCCTTGCAGTTATAGCACTGCTTCTGTAAATTATTAGGACAATCCCTAATCAAATGTCCTTTGCCATTGCATCCATAGCAAGTTGGCACAAAGTTTTGAGA
This sequence comes from Fragum sueziense, assembly GCA_963680895.1. NCBI lineage: Eukaryota > Metazoa > Mollusca > Bivalvia > Cardiida > Cardiidae > Fragum > Fragum sueziense. The sequence continues at coordinate 10,337,096 of OY804606.1, read as the reverse complement.
ACCTAAAGGTCTCTGATCCTTTCTCTGGTTATCAGTATTTCGCTGTCCTCTGCCTCTGGGATTCTGTCCTCTTCCTCTAAACTGACTTCCTCTGTGGTTATTCCCTCCTCTCCCAACGCTACTATAACCTTTTCTATAGGTTGAATCTGAAGATTCATTCTGAATATCTGCTTGCTGCTTCTCAATCTTATCGATCCGTTCATGCAGCTTAGTCAACAAATCTTTGACTTCACTCAATTCAGTCTTTTTTTCATCTGGTACTGAAGCATGGCATGGCATTCATATCAGGAAGCAAACCATGGTATAAAACTCTCTGTAAAATGGTATCATCAGCAGGCAAAGCTTTCATAGTCACCGCTTGAGAGTGAATTTCTTCAAGGCGAGTGGCATATGTAGTTAATCTCTCCTTTGGCTTCTGCTGGCACGAGTAAAATTTCTGGAGAACACTTTCATTGGTCTCAATATGACCAAATGTGCTGGTTAATTTATTCAACACAGCATCTAAAGAAGCTCCAATTCCAATGCGTCTAAGTATATCAGCAGCATTGCCTTTGACTGCTCGTCTAATACCGAGTAGTATCTGTTCAGTGGTAAAAACCTTCCCTGACTGTAGAGATTTAATCTCATAATAAAAAGTTTCCCAAGACGTATCACTCTTGGAATCATCCCCATAAAAAGTAGACAGTTTCGGAAACTGATGGGATGTCATTGTCGTAGACTCCTTGTCGGAAACAAATTTTCCAAACTTGGACATAAATTCCACTAAGTCCTCTGAAGTCTCGATATGATGTGGTAAATGGAGCCCATGAAAAGCATCTAAAAGCTTCTTGTCATCCTCGGAAATTCCCGAAGGATCCAATCCTCCTGTAGCAGTACTCAACTTGCTATCCTCTGAGCTCTCCATGATGCTCTAATAAGCATTAAATGTGTAGCTTCAGGCTAACACAAACACAAAAGTCACTTCACAAATATAAGGGTAATGTTCTAAAATAGAACAAGGGATGTAATATAAATCCCCAAATAATCTCCCTTTAATGGTGAGATGTAATGCACAACACACTATAATACACACTATGTAGCACACAACCTGAAATCAAGTTCACTTACTATGTATAAACACTATACAGTATAAACACAAACGCTATAAATTATCTCCCCTTAATAAGCTAATCACACAAGGGACACTGCATAACTAAGTATTAAACACTATGTTCCATTTGCACTACTGTGTATTAAACTGTATAATAATGACTAACTAGTCGCTAAAGCATAACCATTTCTACTATGAAATGAGTGAAGGGTATCTATCCTTAATGTAAAGGGTAAGTACCTACAATCAGGTCATAAACCTGGTGACTGATAAGCCTTATCAACTTAACACTGAACAAACATCTCCACAAGGTCTAAAGATACAGTCTAAATACAAGTTATTCTATGTATTACTAATGGTACTAGCTTACAATAGTCACATGATCAAACAACTCTCTTTTCTCACAATGTTTTTCATATAACTACAGAATAACTAATCTTTATTATATAAGACAAGCTAAAGTTAACATTAGACTCTATTTCCCTGAAATGTCTACAAAAATATAATTGTGTGAATTACTTCCCTTTAATGACAGTTCACTAGCACTGAAATGTACATGAGTTAGTTTACAACTATAGTCAGATAGTGGCAATGTATGTTTAACACAACATGTTACACAGTCATGTTTACTGTATATAGTTTCCAATTGCTTGGTGTTAATTGACAAAGAACAATTCATGCAACAGAAAATGTTTTCTGTTGTAGAATCATTTCAAACAAAGGAGAAATATGTGAAAGTAAAGTGAAATCTTGCTATTTCATAATACTATTTTTTTTCAAGTCATGATATCACTGAACTGCAACTGAATGCATTTCTAGTCATATCATCATCTGCAATTATGAATGTAATTAATTAATGCATAAGTAATATAAGTATGCACTAATAAATAATAATACCAAGTTTTATCATTAATAGTCTATGTGTACAAACTATTAATCCATTTTGTTTCAATTCAAATGATTTAAATCATTTTCACCAAATAATACAACACATTTCCTGAAATAGAAAATAAAGCAATATTTTACCAAATTTTACTAAGTTCAATTTTTAAGTTCACTAAAGGTAGGTAATCAAGTTGGAACAGGAAGTCTGAAAAAAAAAGGAAATCTACTTTCACTTTTAAAAATAAATCAAATCTGAAACAGGAAATCTACTTTCATTTTCAAACACAAGAGCCAGTATTTAAATAAACCAATGGATTTGATTTGATAATATCAACCAATCACAGACGGGGTACTAAAATCTAAATTTAGAGTTCAAAGGTCATTCAACAAAATTGTCAAACTATAAATAGAATTATGCTAATTTCAAAGGTCACCAAAGGTTAAAGTCAATCAAGCCGGGAACCAGCAAAAAAATTCAAATAGAAATGAGTCTAAATGATCATTGCAAAGCTGGGAACCAAAGGTCAAAACGGGTCAAACCTAGAGATTCTAAGAGCCAATCAAAATTTAACAGGTCACACTAGGGAACCAATCAAATAATAGGTCAATAAATCGTCAGAGCCAATCAGAAATCAACAGATCACGCAAGGAGAACCAGTCAAATGAACGGGAACCAATCATACGGAACGAAGCCATATCCAATCAGCGATGTACAAATCAACAGGAAATGAGCAACAACCAATCAAAATGGCCGATGGAAAAGGTCAAAGTTAAACCAATCAGAAAAGAGGAAATGAAAAACAACCAATAAAACTAGCCGACTGAAAAGGTCAAACGTTGAGCCAAATCAGAAAAGAACAAAAAATGTCAACACTATGCAAATCGGAAATTAAAGGGCGGGGCAGGTCAAAATTTAGATCAAGATAGAGAGATCATAATTACTTGGTTAAATCAACTGTGTTAGTAATAAACTTGTGATGCACTCAAACGGACATTACGATATAACCTCTCACACAAAAATATCTGTATCAATGGAGAATCTAGATCTTACAATAGAACTCTATATCATTTGATTGGTTAGACCATACTGATCTAAACAAAAATATGATAAGGTGCCCTAAAGAAAAATTGTGGAAAACGACAAAATCTTACAGAAACATGATGGAAAATGACGAAATTTTCTTACAGAAACATTGTGGGAAAACAACAAAATTTCCTACAGAAACTTTGTGGAAAACCGAACAATATTTTCTATGCAAACATGGTGGGACAACGACAAAATTTCCTCCAGAAACATTGTGGTAAAGCTACAGAAACATTGTGGAAAAACGACAAAATTTGCTACAGAAACATTGTGGAAAACCCAACAATACTTTCTATGCAAACATGGGAAAATGACAAAATTTCAGAAAAATGCTGAATCAAAATACCTGGTCTATGCAAAGTGCCATTTTCAATGAAATATAGTGGGAAAGGGAGAAATTACTAAACGGGGCTACATAGGTATATACAAATAAATTCTACTTACAATTTGAAGATCCTTATCCTAAAATCCTAATTTACATATTGCAAAAAAAAAACATCACTGTCCTAATAATGAACTCTGTTAAAAAAAACAGTCTAGTTCACTATATACATAATTATAATATCACAGTCACAAAATCATCCACGGTAATAAAATTGTCCAAAATAGTCCCAAATCCTTCACTCGTCCAATGCTCGCTCAGAATCCATCGCTCGCTCCAGATATCTCTCTAAATCCTAAATCCACGTTTGTCTTGATTGTCCCAATAATCCAAACTCGTCCCGGTCTCTCCCTCGAAAACTGTCCACAGTCAGGTTTATATATGAAAGGGTTAAGGTTCATGTAAATTCGGTATCAACATAAAATTTGAAGTTGATTTTTGCATTTATTCTTAACATGTATATGCCATATTATATATCAAATTAAAGCTCTACATAAGAAGAAGATGTTAAGCGACTTAATTCTGGTTTACCTTGTACAGCATAATCAAAATATTGCGAAAAAGGACAACTTCTTGGAAAACCGAGAACATAGTTATCCTTGAATGAAGTTAGCTAGTTTTTCACAAAAACATACACAGAGGTCTGATCTAGGTAGTACTACTACTTACACGAAGTTTCTTTATTCAGAAAAACTGCCTTTACGAAAAAAAGTTTGACATTTCTTTATTTTTCATATGTAATTCATGGTGGTACTATTTTTTTTGCAACATGAGGTATGGTTAGATAATGGGGTCATTTTTTCAAGCTGTCAAAGGCGGTTTTATCATAAATGATCATTTTTTTTAAGTCTGTCGATTAAATTCAAGTAAAAATTGTTGCCACAGCCACAACATATGTCACTTGACACCTTAGGCCTTATTTTATTTTTCAATTTACATGCTATCAAGTTTTATCCCATAAATTCAAAAGTATAACCCATTATAAAAGTTGTTTGTTATCAAAATTATATCAACAGTTAGTATAATATTCCCTTTGATTGTTAAGCAATATTGCTCAGTAATTGCATTGAAACTATACAGAAAAAAACGTGATACATAACTGGAAAATAAAATTTTGTAATGACCAACTTTGTACACCATACTATTCTTAATTCAAGTTGAAATCTTATTTCAATTAATAATTCATTTAAAATGTAAATATGGGAATAGAATACATTTAAATTGTGTTTAGTATGCGTGGAAGTTGTTTATTTACAAAATAATTAGTTTTTGAACCAATTTTCAAAATGTCAACAAACACGAGTTCCGGTTTCTTATCATTCATAATAACAAATGACGCAATCAATAATCTTTGAAAATCGAAGAAGGATCGTGTATTCATTGTCTTTAAACTTATATATGCTCTTAATTCTGATCAATTGCCAGCGAATATATACCTTTTTAAACCCCAAACTGTAAAATGTTTCCATCCGTTTTCATATTGTTTACACGTCCGGCGAATTACACACGGCATATAGCCGCATATGAGTAAGGCGCGTTAGTAAGTAGTCCGTATTTTTCAGATGTCAAGTATCAAATTCCACGATCGGTTCTATCCTAAATTTTGTACAATTTATCATCAATACAATAGTTTATCAATGTTGTGCGATGTTTTGTCAAATGTTTTATTTTTTTATTTGCGGAATAATTTTCTCGTCTACCTCGACAAGAAGGAAGGTGTGGAAACCGAAACTGAAAATAGGTAGACTCATTTTATAACAGAAAAAGTTGTTTACTGTCCATGGATCGTTGCTTTGTGCCATTGAAACACGCACTACAGATATCAGGTATGACAGCTGCAATGCAATAGCTTGTGTAAACCTTATAAGTACTTGTGAATTACATCGTGCAAATTTTGAAAACAACTTTTGCAAAATGGCCGACCCAAAAATCTTGGCATGCCATGTGTTTTCGTGAATATCTCGGTTACCGCTTTCACTATTCTGTGTACGATGGTAGTAGTACCTCATTTAGAATTTGCACATTATATTGACATATTTGAATGGAGAAAATTTGTTATGGGGAAAAAGTTGCTGGTTTTGGGAGAAATCCCAATTTTTCGACTTTTTCATTGGATTTTTCTTCTCTGTTTTGCTCTGTCTGGCAAATGACCTATGCATATAGCATGTTATTGTCATAATGTACAAGGACATGTAAGTAATTTTCATTGAAACAATTGTTTGAATTGTTGGCAGGAGTGAGTCTGAGGGACACAATATCGCCCGTTCTGGACTTTTCTAATCCCTTAAAGTCCAATCACCCTCAATACAACGGTACACTATAAATCCATGTTTTTAAAACAATAGCCACTGTCCACTATTCCAATCCTTTACTCCAAAAACTAGTCCAAATCCATATTGGGCGCCAAAAATATAACAGGGCCCTAACCACCACGGCTAGGGCTGGGCTGTTAAATTATAATACGGGTTCTTCTTTAATGGACGGTGGAGTAATATAGAGAATAAAGTCTATTTGGTGTTTCCAAAGTTTTCTAATTTCATCATCTCAGTCTTATGTATAAAGGATGAATACACTCTGAAAAATACATAAAACAATTGACAGTAAAAGATATACAAAATTATGAAAAATATAGATTCGGACTCGTCTGCACAAAAATCAATATGAGTATTGTAGAAAATGATTAGAATGCCACTTGGTGACATTCTACTCCTTTTCTTACAATACTCTGAAGCGATACGGTTTAAACATTTACTTTACCCTTTTCCAATAATTTGCTGCACTATAATAGTTTACTCTTTACTCTTAACTAGTGAAATAAACATATTTCAACAGTCTCATATTCCGTACAGTATTTACAATCATTGCAAAATAACATCTATCTACAACATAGGGGAACTTACCAATTTGGGGAATTAAGTGTCTCACAACCAAAATTACATCTCTCGATCCATCACACTCATTGCTGTGGCTGTTAGTACTGAAATATTAAGAATCATAGTGCAAGGCTAGGGTAAAGGTAGAAACGGTTAATTAAGGTAGGCGGGCGCGGCAAGGACAAATAAAGCGGGAAAAGCAGAACCGTGCTCATTTCATCAATCCATCGACAATCGAAACAAATCAAGCAAATAGCAACACACTAAATGCAATTCACCCGAGAAAATAAACATCGCGAGAAAAGGAGAACCAAATCCAGAAAACTTACTTTAATTCTCAATTCACCAAATTCCAAAATCTCATATGATCTAGAAAGATCCTTCCAGACCAAAATCTCATGTCCCACTGAAGAACTGAAGAAGTCACATGACCAATTTGGGGGGAAATCACTGAAGCGAAACTTACTCATACCATGTGACCAAAATGGAGGGAAAAGATCACTCATTCATGAAATAGTCTTAACAAGGCAAAAGGGATTCTACTGAATTACAAAGACATGGAAAATGACCCTACTACACTAGCACTTTATATATGTTCCTCAACAACTGCTTCCATGTATTCACATTTAATTCTGACAATCAGCAATAGGCCTACTTTACTTGGACAGGTCCATATTTTGTTGTTTGGGAAAGGGTTAAAAAAGGACCATAAATATTTCGGCACATTTGAAAAAAAATCAAATTTTGTTATTAAACTCTTGTGTAATCAAGACCTGAATTTGACATCCCAAGATTGTTTGGGAAAACATTGAGACAAAAAAATGATGATAATCAGAAATGCCTCCCCTTTCCTGAATATTTTCTGTGCTTTAACATTTATTCTAAATTCGATATTAATCGTTTTCTAACAGTGGAAAACCGTGTGAAGTCATGGAAAGGTCCAACTATTAATCAAAGCATTGATGAACTGGCGGTGGACGTTCCTGGAAGCAAAATAGACAAAATGTTCGATGTCGATGTGCAGTAGGAGTATTTAATCAGAAAATTTTTATTAGGCATAACGAGAAAATATTTGTCATGTTTTCTTTTGTAGTATTTCTATAAGGGATGTCAAAACTAGGTCTTTGGGGCAGAGTGTGCCCTTGAAAATAGTTTGTTGGTTTTTTTTTAAATGGGGATACCCTAGTTAAAAGAGGGCTTATGCACTCAGATTACTTTTTTTTTTGTTTTCTAGCAAAAGTTTGCCAAAACATTATGTCTAATAGTTTCATATCATGTAAAAACCAAAACGAATTATATTGGTCTTCTTAATACAGTTTTTTTTATAAAAGTTTAGTTGACGTCATAGCCAAAATTCTTAGCTTTAAATGTTTTGACCAAATGAAGTTCTTTTTTTTTTCACCCATTTACAGTTTTTATTAGTCCCCCACCGGTTACCGGTTGGGGGACTATAGGTTTGCTCGATTCCGTCTGTCCGTCTGTCCGTCCGTCCGTCCGCTGTCCGTCTGTCCGTCTGTCCGTCACACTTTTGTCCGGGCTATATCTTCTAAACCATATGTGCTAGCAACTTCAAACTTGGTACACTTATAGATCTCATTAAAGAGAAGTGTCATGTTTAAAAACCGTTACTCTGCCACGCCCACTTTTTGAGTTATTGCCCTTTGTTGTTTTTACCCTTACATTCTTGTCCGGAACGTATCTCCTAAATTATGTGTGCTAGCAACTTCAAACTTTGTACACTTATAGATCTCATTAAGGAAAAGTGTCATGTTTAAGATCCGTTACTCTGCCACGCCCACTTTTTGAGTTATTGCCCTTTGTTGTTTTTACCCTTACATTCTTGTCCGGAACATATCTCCTAAACTATGTGTGCTAGCAACTTCAAACTTTGTACACTTATAGATCTCATTAAGGAAAAGTGTCATGTTTAAGAACCATTACTCTGCCACGCCCACTTTTTGAGTTATTGCCCTTTGTTGTTTTTAGCCTTACATTCTTGTCCGGATCATATCTCCTAAATTAAAAGTGCTAGCAACTTCAAACTTTGTACACTGATAGATCTTATCAAGGACAAGTGTCATGTACAAGAATTGTTACTCTGCCATGTCCACTTTTTGAGTTATTGCCCTTTGTTGTTTTTAGCCTTACATTCTTGTCCGGATCATATCTCCTAAACTATAAGTGCTAGCAACTTCAAACTTTGTACACTTATAGTCTCATGGAGGACAAGTGTCATGTACATGAACTGTTACTCTGCTACACCCACTTTTTTAGTTATTGCCCTTTGTTGTTTTTACCGTTACATTTTTGTCCGGAACATATCTTCTAAACCATTAGTGCTAGCAACTTCAAACTTGCTACACTAATAGATATTATTGAGGACAAGTGTCATGTACAAGAACTGTCACTCTGCCATATCCACTTTTTGAGTTATTGGCCTTTGTTTTTTCTATCCTTACATGTTTGTCCCGAAATTATCTCCTAAACCATAAGTCCTAGCATCTTCAAATTTTATACACTGGTAGATCTCATTGAGAAGAAGTGTAATGCACAAGAACTGTTACTCTGCCACATCCACTTTTTTAGTTATTGTCCGTTGTTGTTTTTTATCCTTACATTTTTGTCCGGACCATATCTCCTGAGCCATAAGTGCTAGCAACTTCAAACTTGGTACACTTATAGATCTCATTGAGGACAAGTGTCATGTACAAGAATCATTCTTCTCCGCCCACTTTTAGAGTCATTGCCCTTGGTTGTTTTTACCCTTATATTTTTGTTTGGGACATTTTGTCCAAAACCTAATGTGCTAGCAACTTCAAATTTTGTATACAGTTATAGATCAAGTAAGTAGGAGATATATTATAAGAAAGGATTTTTTGTTATCCGGTGGGGGACTCCTGTATTGCATCGCAATACAACATGCACTTGTTATTCTATGAAATTAACATAAACTTTGGGCCCATAATTGCTAGTGCTTATTGTAAAATATGACGAAGAAATGAAACCGGTAAAAGTGTCGTTTTTATTTAAGGTAAAATAATTCTAATGCGTCTTTACTATTGTCGTACATTTTCGACAAATGTCGAAATTTTCCGTATCTATTTTTAGCAAAAACTATTGCTAAATATTACTTCCCTTTTTAAAAAAAAATCCCCGAAAACACTTATATCTTTTTCTGGTATGATTTTCCGTTTAACATCAATTTTTCAGAGACATTTTTCGTGTAATTTTATATGATTTTGGTTGATATCATAAGTTTGTATGTGATTAGAAACTTTGATATTTATTGAAACTGCCTATTTAGGAAACAAATTGTAGTATGCATGTCTCGTTTCTTCCCTTGTTACTGGCCGGCTCAATATACCGAGAAACCCTACAGTAGAAAACACATACATGTATTCTAATGAAACCTATAATTCGGTGATCAAACGCTTACCGTTTGAGAACGACGCGTTGATGAGATAATCACTGTTCAGACATTCGCACTCGATTTTTATCACTTCCTCGCCGGCGATCCTTATTTAAATGTGCCAACTCGTTGTCAGTTAATTATAACGTGGTTTGATCCGTGATTTGATTTTTTAGATTTTTTTCCATTTAAGTCCTTAGATTCAATATGCAATCCAGAAGAAGTGGTATAAGGAAGCTGTAATAGACTATAAAAAAGATTAAGAACAATTTTGTCTTTAGAATTTGCATTATTTTTACAAATAGCGATGTTCAATTGGTTATCAGGTAAAGGGTTAAAATGGTGAAAATCATACGAAATCACAACTGATATGTTATCATTTGTCAACTTCTGAAAGTCTAATACAACGTTTGGGGTTTAGTTATAAGCATATAATAAGATAAGGGCTACGGTTCCCTTCATTTGAGGCATTGACTTCTTTTGGGAAAGAAATAGTGCGTCCGAAAGTACGAGGGCACTAAGAATTTATATGTTTTCAACTCTTGACGGATAAAATGCACATATGGGGATTTTATCGTGTTCCTGCATGAAAAGAATAATTTTGATATCGGTTTTGGAGAGTGCAAGAACTTATTTCTGGCACTGTCAACATTTGATTTAGAGGCATAAATTTCAAACTAGAAAATAAAGAGGCTTAATTTTTAAATAAGCACGCAGTAATTTAACAAAATATCTCTCATATACACACAAGGGTCATATCATGTCACATCAGAAGATGTGTAAACATGTTTTTGATTATAAAAACCAAAATCTAGCCACATTTAATGTGCTTATGTCCAAAATTCAGATACTTTTTTTGATTTGGGTGGTGGCCGCCATATTGGAATTTTTTAAGTTTGGGGTGGGAAAATCAAATTTCTAGTAAACCTCTGGACGAATTTCTGTCATATTGCACATAAAGATGTCTAATATAATGTACTAAAAGACAAAATTGTTTGTCACCCCAATTTCTAAAGTTGTCATAAGGGGTATTCTACCTTAAGTATAAATGGTCAACAATTCTATGAATGTAAAATTGAAAGTTGTACTAAATACCCTTTATATATACATTTACAAAAAAGAGTATTATACTCTTTCCAGTCTTGTTTAAAAATAGAACTGTCAAAGAATGTGACTTGATACCCTTTTATAAGCTTCCACTAGAACAAAAGGCAATAAGTTTACCAAGTTTGATGTTGCTAGTACTTATGGTTTAGAAGATATGGTCCAGACAAAAAAGCAATGGTAAAAACAACAAATAGCAATACCCAGTAACTATAATAATTGACATGACAGGGTAACGGTTCTTTTACATGGCACTTCCCCACAATGAGATCTATAAGTGTACCAAGTTTGAAGTTGCTAGCACTTATTGTTTAGAAGATATGTCAATGATAAGTATTTTGTACACGGACAGACAGACAGACAGACAGACATACAGACATACAGACAGACAAACAGACAGACAGACAGGTTGATTGCAGTACACCCCCTAAAACATTCGTTTTGTGGGGGTATAACACATTCGTTTTGCGGGGTTATAATAAAACATTCGTTTTGTAAGGGTATAAAACATTATTTGACATCATCAACCTGTTAATTGCACTAATTCTAGAATTTTCCACACAGAATTATATCTTCAAAGTATTAATTCTACCGTAAGATTTTTCGAGGTGCGATGCATTATGGTCGATATAAAGCGTAATAATACCGAAAAATAAATTGACCTAGAGATACCCATTTCAGATTTGACCGAACGATTTTGGAATTTGTTTGATATATCAAACGGCTCACAACAATGACTCATTACTCCGCGGAAGGATTCTGAGTGATTATCACTGACACACGTGTGCCTGGTCCGAATTCGTGTGGTGATTTTGTCACGAGTCGTATTGCAAGCTCAAATGACGCTATCGTTACAAATACGGCCAGTTGGAACGGACAATCTGTGAAAACAGATGAATTTTAACTTAGTTTGGCACCATTTTTCCCTTTTCGTATTAATTCTCGACCGTTTAATCTAATTCTAGTTCAAGCAAATTACTAATGTTAGTGCCATTTCTATCGTTTTGTCGAACTTTTATGCCACAATGATTGAGCATAAAGCAGGTAGAGTAGGCTAAGATCAGAATTAATGTTTGTACAAGCTAACTCTAGTCTTAACAGCCTCTCAAAGCTCTTGTCAAAACAGGATTGTGGCGTGGATGGCATGTAAAAGGATAAGCTTTCAAGTGTGGTAATAGCGATGGACTAACGTCCACATGTATCTATTTTCCTCCAAATATGCCCCTCTATGACGTCATATGACTATATCGTGTAATGCAAAGCCAGACGTCACAGATCAGTGGCGGATCCAGGATTTCTGTGAGGTTTTTCTTTTTACAAAAAGGGGGTCGTTTTACAAATGTTACACAAGTTTGACTATATTTCTGCATGAAAATGAAATAATCAGGCTACATAGGGCAGGCGCGTACCCAGGCATACTCCCATACTCCCTGGGAGTACCTCGAATTTGAAAAATGATTTCTTTAGTGTAACATGTTCATTTAAAGTCGTTCTTACCGAAGTAACATATACTTCAGTAACCATATGCTCACATGATTGTTGATAAAACATGGAAAAATACTTTAAAATGCTTCCTGATATGGTCTATGATTCTCTTATATTCCAATTTTCGCCCCCTATACCCCGTAGAGGGGCTCTGTCCCTTCCCCTGCCAGGGGTCTGCGCCCCCAGACCCCTGCTTCTTTTTGGTAGGGGAGTAATTCAATTTTGGTCCCAGGTACGCCCCTGTAGGGGGTTCGTTTGACCACCCCATCCCCTGTAACCCGCTGTTGATCCGCCACTACATATTGACACTTGCTTGATTTAAGGCACGTCACGGAGGAAAATATACTTTCAATGCAATCAATCTAACTTATCACCGGATTATGTGAGATAAGATTTCATTTCTTTAATAGTGAAATATTTATGGAAGTTACAGATGTATAATTTATAAGACTCCGTTATCAAGTGATAATAATCACCGTTTTTTTTTTTATTATTCATTGATTTGGTGAAAATATTAAAATTGCCGCCTGTCAAACAAAACAACTGGAAGTAAAAATACCGTCCCGCAAGAACGAAATAACATGTTCTATCGAAATTACGGAAAGAACGAAATCGGAAATTTGTTATCAAAAATGGGTCAATGCATGAAAATTTGGTTGTCTATACCACGGGTTTTTTGTTTGTTTTTTTTATGAGTGTTTGTTTTTTTTTTTTTTTTTGTTGCTTTTCTTTTTTTTTGGGGGGGGGGGGGGGGGGGGGTCCTTGTGACATCCGGCTATCTTCAAGGTTGTTGCATAGAGCGAAAAACTGTAAACAAAGGTAGGTGTCGAACACAATTTTCTAAAATTATTTCTTTCACAACGAGTTATAGAACAAAAGGACCATGATGGTCCTTAATCGCTCACCTGAACCTAGAAAGCGTGAAAATAACAACATCGTGTTCAGAAATACTTCTCACGTCTGGATTTTGTTATGTGGTGATGTCCATCCATGTCCTGGACCTACTCGCTCTACTGATTCATATAGCTCTACTGGGACTGTTACAGATTTTCATAAAAAACGTGGATTACATTTCATTCATCTTAATATACGCAGTTTGATACCTAAACTCGATGAAGGCCGTCTTTTATCCAGAAACTATAATCCAGCTGCAATATTTTTGTCTGAGACCTGGCTTGACCCTTCTGTACCTGATAACGAAATTAACATTCCAAACTACATTATGCACCGTCGTGATCGAAAAACTGGTCGTGGAGGAGGAGTATGTGCTTTTATACGCAGTGACTTACCTTTCAACCCGCGACTTGACATGGAACATCCTGAATTAGAGGCCTGTTGGATAGACATTCTACTACCGAAAACAAAACCTTTACTTTGTGGAGTTATTTATAGACCACCATCTCAAACAAACTTTTATAGCCTTTTAGAATCTATGTGTCAATCTATAGATGATTTCTCTTTTAAGGAAATATATTTATTTGGAGATTTTAATACCAATGTCTTAGGTGATAAATGTACTCTCTTGTCAAATTTCAGGTCTTTTTGTGAACTGTTTCATTTGTCACAGCTTATCAAATGTCCTACAAGAACAACTGATGTTTCTTCTACTGCAATTGATCTTATTCTTGTTTCAGATAGTGAAAAAGTGTCAAACTCTGGTGTTGTTGATGTTTCTGTAAGTGATCACTCATTAATTTTTTGCACTCGTAAGATATGTCGACAAACTATCAATAAACATAGAACTGTTAAATAAGATCTCTTAAAGACTATTCTAAAGAAGATTTTCAAAGTTGTTTACTAAATGCTGATTGGAGTTCTGTCATATCAAGTGATAATGTCAATGATGCTTGGTTAAATTTCAAACACACTTTCCTTTCAGTATTGAATAAATGTGCCCCTTTTAAACATTTAAGAATTAAGCAGAGAACTGAACCCTGGATGAATGATGAAATTTTACAGAGTATTCAAGCACGAGATAGAGCTTTTAAGAAGTATAAAGAAACCAGACTTTCTTCTTTTTATGACAATTTTAAAAAACTTTAACTTTACTTCGAAATACTACTCATTCGCTTATTCACAAAGCAAAGAAAGAATACTTCCAAAGTGTCTTGGACCATAATAAGCATGACTCCAAATCTCTTTGGAAGTGTTTGAAACAACTTGGTTTACCTGCTAAGAAGGGTGTAAGTTCATCTGCAAATATTGGCTTAAAAATAGATGGTGAAATTTGTTTTGATTTTTTCAGTGTTGCTCAAAAATTTAATAATTTTTTCACTACTGTTGCATCTAAATTAGTTGAAAATTTACCCCCTAGTTGTTTTTACTATGGTAAACAATTTGTAAGTAAATTTTATATGTCCAAGGGTATTTTTCCCAACAGTTTTTCCTTTTCCATTGTTACACAGGATAAAATCCTGAAATATCTCCTAAATCTTAGTCCAAATAAGGCAACTGGACTGGATGGTATCCCCTGTAGATTTATAAGAGATGGTGCACCCATCATAGCCTGTCATTTAAATCATGTAATAAATCTTTCCATCATTCAAGGCTCTGTACCAGATGATATAAAGAACGCCAGAGTTATTCCTCTGTACAAGAAAAATGATAAAACTGAGGTGGGTAACTACAGACCAGTGTCAGTTTTGAGCATTATTTCAAAGGTTTTTGAAAGGGTAATTTATGATCAGCTGGAAGAATATTTACTGACAAATAACGCCCTATACAGTTTTCAATCTGGTTTTAGGCGTGGTTTTTCTACTGCCACATCTTTAATTCATCTGTCAGATTTCATCAAATTTAATATGGACCAAGGAAATTTGGTTGGGATGGTTTTACTAGATTTGCAAAAGGCGTTTGATACCGTTAATCATGATATTTTGTTAATGAAACTTGAAGCTATTGGACTTACTTCAGATGCAATTAGATGGTTTCAGTCTTACTTTTCTGACAGGACTCAACTGGTTGAGGTTTCAGGGGTACCCTCTAATAAAGGTTGTATATCATGTGGGGTTCCTCAGGGATCAATCCTTGGACCTCTTTTATTTTTAATATATGTTAATGATATGTCTGCTGTAGTCCAAAGTAAATTACTTTTATATGCTGATGATTCTGGCATCCTTGTCTCTGGTAAAAATACCAGTGATATTGAATCAATCTTAACTTCTGAACTGGAAAGGGTAAGTGAATGGCTTGTTGATAACAAGCTTTCACTCCATCTTGGCAAAACGGAATCAATACTCTTTGGTTCTAAACCCAGACTGAAAAGTAAAAGCAATTTAAATGTATCATGCAATGGTATAAACATACAAGCAACCAGTTCAGTAAAATATCTTGGTGCAATTTTAGATCAGCATTTAACTTGTGACGAAATTGCTAGGTCGCTTGTTTCTAAGGCCAATGCTCGTTTGAAATTTTTGTTTCGCAATAGACATTTTTTTAATCTCCAAACTCGTAAGCTTTTTGTTATGTCTTTAATTCAGTGCCATTTTGATTATGTTTGTTCTTTCTGGTATCCAAGTTTAAGTCAGTATTGGAAGAATAGACTCCAGACTACCCAGAACAAATTAGTTCGTTTTGTCTTGGACCTGGGTAGTAGGTCTCATGTAGGAGCCGAACAATTAAAATTGCTAAATTGGTTACCAGTTAACAGACGTGTCGAACAGTTAACTCTCTGTCATGTCCACAAAATTCACAAAGGTTTTGCCCCTGAGTAAATGAGGGAACATTTTAAACCCCTTAGTCAAGTTCATGGCCGTTTAACAAGATCCAGGGTAACTGCTGTTTCTTCTTCTTTTTTTGATGGTGAGGTTGCATTTAATGACTCTGGTCGGTATGCTTTGCCAAAAGTTAAGACGTTTGGTAAGAAAACATTTGCTTTTCATGGTATTGTCTCCTGGAACTGCCTGCCACAACAGCTCAGAGACATTGAATCCACCAGCTCCTTTAAAACTGCTGCGAAAAAATATCTCATGGACATAACTGAATAATCCTTTATATTTTATTTCATTAATTTTAGTCAGAATATATTTCATACATTCATCATGACCCCATTTCTTATGTTAAATGACTCTATTTATGATTTTTTTTTTAATTTTTCAGTAAATCAGTATGATAAACATTACCTTATGGACTGTCAAAATGTGATACTATTGCCTGTGATATTCAAATGTGAATTACTATTTATATTTTCATTCTTTTAATCTTGACACCAAATCTTATGCTAAATTATTTAATTATAAACATGACTTTCTGTGCCATGCCTCCATTATCTGGGACCACAATGGAAATAAGACGAATTAACTTTCGTCTTTTTTGTGTTATCCTTGGTAATGGAGCGCATAACATGGTTGTTACATTTTTTTTCATAACTAATTATGTGCAATATTGCTGTAATGTGTTTTTACTATACCATGTTTTGTACTCTTTTACCAAAATAAACTTATCTTATTATTAATGGCAATTAATTAAAGATGCAAGATTATGATCAAACTGAAAATTATATTCATGATCCTACTTATCTTGAATAATCAATTTTTGGGACTCACTGTTATAGTTAAATCAAAGGCAGAGAAAACAGCAATTTTGCCAAAGTCAATCAGACATAACTCAAACCATGTAGTTCTAATCAAGATGAAAATTAATCTTATGGAAGGTCTTTTGGTAATCAACGTTATGTCCAAGTTAGGTGTTGATTGGTCAATCTTTGTGGCAATTAGAGTGAAAACCAAGTTGTCAATGTCTTGACCACACAAATCTGGTATTTCTAGTTTGACCAACCTGTTAATTTAACTGAATTTGAAATCTTACTGCCACTAATCATTTAGCCATGTTTTGTATTGATTGGTCAATATTTGTGTTTGTTAGAGTGAAAACAAAGTCGAAAATGGTATTTTTTGTCAAAGTCAAGGACACATAACTCTGGACTTCCTAGTTTGATTAAACTGAAAATCGAGCTCATCCAAGACTAAGTCTAATTCGCTAGTTCAATATTCTGACTGGGTGAGTTACGCACTCTCCCAGAGTCGAATAGGCTTGAAACATATCCAGACTAAGTCTAATTCGCTAGTTCAATATTCTGACTTGGTGAGTTACGCACTCTCCCAGAGTCGAATAGGCTTGAAACATATCCGGACTAAGTCTAATTCGCTAGTTCAATATTCTGACTGGGTGAGTTACGCACTCTGCCGGAGTCAAATACACTTGTAACATATCCGGACTAAGTCTAATACGGATTTCGATACCTTTCGGAAAATAAATCCAGTCTTTAAACCATCTATTCTATGGCAAACTGCTACAACCAACAATCAAATAGCAGCAGCTATCACAACAGCGCGCCTGATAGTAACTTGTCATAGAAAAAACGAGCAGATATGTGAAAAATGTTTCGCAACAACTGATAGTGTCGAAGAACATTACCTGGTGACGTGTCCAGCCTTTCGACGTCAGCGATCTTACTTCCTTAACAATGTGAAAGAACTCTTTGGAACTGACCTTTATACGCATGTGAAGGACTCTGATTCAACCAATATTGTCACTAGACTTTTTTCTGATGAAACTGTCGTTAGATTTAAGGTTGACCAGCATATTTACGCACCCCTTTGTTGTAGTTTTGTACATAGCGTCCTGCATCGGAACGTATGAATCAGCCATTCCACGAAAATTGACCCATTTACTGAAAATGCATGTCGCCGACCTTCATTGCATTATTTAACACCTTTATCAATTAGGTACAACAAAAAGCAAGATATCTTTTATCACGGGACATAATTTGCAATAAAGTAGTATGATTTTTAAGTTATTCAAACGATCTTATGAATGTGCTTGGTTGTGTTGAATATTGCAAAAACGTCAAAATGTTGATGTCGCCGCACAATTTTTTGTTTTAAACTACCGTCCAAATCAGCCGTTTTTGTACTTAGACTTTGTTCTCTTGGACATTATTTTCCCCAAACCCTACTACAACGACTAAATTAAGTATGATTCCATCATCATACATGAAATAGAATTTAAACATGTCTGTTTGTATGTCGCCAGATTTGCCTATGTGACCGTAACGAACTTTCAAAGGCATGAAAGAAAGTCAACTTTTCTCTCAATTTACCGATTTTCAAACTATTTTGGTTCGAGAATGGCTTAGTTTAACTATCAAAACCCTAAAGTTTATGAATATCTTAGTATGTCTTCACTAAAGCGAAGAACATGGACAGATAGAATTTGTCGCATTTCGTTTACTATGCTTCCGTTACGTCCGTGTAGCCCACAATAATGAACGGACATTCCTAAATCTGTTAAATTTTGACAGAGTGGTTGCCAAACTGTTGAAATAGAGGCGAGTTTCAAGTATAATCAAGAGTATAACATATTGAGAGACTCGAAAGTCCTTTGGTCGCTATGCTTCCGTTACGCATATTTTTCCGTAACGTACTTCAAAGGACGTCCTGAGTTTAACTAACAGGAATATTTCAATACAGTGAACAATATAATACACTGTAGTTATCAAAGATTCATTATATAGGCTACTGCAAGTAGAAAAATGGAATGTTGAATGTGAAATTCGACGTGGAAGTATGTAAATATAGTATTATGCAAATTCATTTCCAAATTAGCAATACAAAACTTCTTTATTTATGCTCGATTCTTTTTTAATTTGACGTGCAAAAGCTGGAATCTCAAATAAAAAACAAAGTAATGCGGGATTTACGCATCTACCCTTTTTATTTTACGGTCAAAATAACTGTTACGGAGCATATATTATTTGGTGGTAGCATGTCCTGGATATTAATGAGATTTATTTTGCTGATTAATTGAGTTTGAATGAATCAAATGGGATTTTACATTTCCGTATAGTTAAAATTTGTCTAATTAGAGCTTATTATATCATGTTTTGCCACATATGCTATAAGAAAATGTTACGGAAGCATATATTTGGGTGTACAATTTGTGCGTAAATTACGATACATAAAACATTTTGATGTCAATTGATTATAATTAATTCAGAAAGTATATGAAGTAGGAATACTAACAAAGCCGCTTAATTGTGTCTATCTGTGAATTCACATAGTAATATTCCGTTACGAAATATAGACTCTTCGTTACGGAAGCATATACTATATTTTATGAAATATTGAGCATACACTGCCATCTGTGGGCGATAGATTAGCAAACATACCCCTTCAGGTTCTATCTAAGCATGTTACACAACATGTCTGAAACAGTTTGTGGCTTCTCAAGTAGACAGACATGGTAACAGCAGCCTATTGACTATTGCGAGCGAAACACATAATTGTCTAGGCCATAAAATATGCACCCTTTGGTCCTAACGCCATTTCCATTTTCTTATTCCACCATTAGACATTTTTCAGCTTTGTACTGGTTGTTTAATAGAAAACCTGCATACATCGCTTTTGTGGCAAATAAAAGAAGACACAAACATTTTCCTTTTCAACTGGGCCAGACGATAATGTTAACAAGAATAATTTTCTGCAAACGTGGCTTGCAACTCACTTGTCACAGTTTAGTCCCCAAGTTTCAGGAGTAGGTATGCAGGGTGCATTTTCCCTTCTTTTTTGTAATGCTGATATTGAAGTAACACACCCCAAGGCTGTGTTGTTGTACATTCTCTTTAGTTTTCATTAATCCTGACATCTTTTTTCCAGAAACTAAACGTAGATATTTGTATTGTCGGATCTTGAATAGTTTGTGAAAAAGGGCTTCTCTATATTTCTTTTCCGAAAGCTGGTGTTCCCTTCTACTAGGTAATTGGCTAAGACAAATTACACCGCTCTCTCACCATTGGAATTACAAATACTGATCCTTTGACACAAGTTCACACGCTAAAAGCCTAAACCTTGTGTCAACCATGGCCAATCCAATCAATCACCAGGGGGTATGACAGTCTATGACACTGTGATTTTGGATATCAAGCTTTGGATCTAGTCAAAGTGACTGTAACATCCCAACATTTATTCTACTCCCAGTTCGTTTGCTACATTTTTATTGTCAGAATCAATTTTCATATACTTTCAGAATTCGTCTACTTCGACTTGGTCTACAATATATCATACATTTATCATTACTAGACCTACACGATTCATTTTAATTTTTATTTCAATATTTTAATAGATCTATATATATGCATTTTTCTTTTATTTCCTGTCAATAAATGGAATAATTATGATTGACATCAAATTGTATCAAATGATTCATTTTTATTTTTTCACTTTGTAATTCATATTTTAATTGTATTTCATGGAGTTATTTGTTAACGATTTTTGAGAGCCATATTTTTATTTAGGGATATATGATTCGCATGAATAACCAATTTACTTTAAAATAATATGTGTTTTTATATAAATGATTTAATTAGAAATAAAAGAAATTCAGAAGAGAAGCGGACGAGTAATTGCACACTTACCGAAAATTGTTCAATTGAACACCCCTTCAAATTGAAACATCCATACAATGTAAATTTACACGACCAATGCACACATGTCTAGCACACCATCGAATTATATATTTCTAGAACCCCCCCCCCCCCCGAAATTCATATCTTATAACATGTTCATAAATTAAGAAAAAAACGCATTGTTTCTAACAAAAAATAAGATATCATACTGAAATATAAAGCAGGCAAATTTAGACGAAATGGAAACGGTATACAAAACCTGAGTAGACAAGGTGGCACTGGTTTTCAAAATAGACGAATTGGCAGTAGTTGTTGTTGGTTGGTTAGTTGTTGTAGATCAATCGGAACTAAATCCTAGAAATTGTCCATGGTGGTACCCAGTTGACGACTTTGTGGTGCATATACAGACATATCTGTGCAGACTGTTTTGCCCGATGTTTACAATGTAATTGTTACTCTGAGTGTGATATTAAAGAATAGCAAAGGTACCAGTTCGGCAATTTTGCCAATGAGATAAATAGTGTAAGGGTACTAAAAGAAAGGTCTGTTGATTCATTCGTTTTATCGAATTTAGTATTTGTTTTATACCAATTTGTTGTTTCTTTTGTGTAAGAACCTTTACGTTTAGCGTTTAAAGTTCTTTGAAAGAAATGACACTAATGGTAATAAGGTTATGGAAATTATCTATTTTCCGTAACACAAGGGCCATTTTTTCCACGATCATACATACTAAGAAATAAAAGCTCGAGAGCAAGATGCACTGGAAAACATAATCTGAAGAGGCATTTCTATCGGAATATTTACTTTAAACTTTACTTTGCAAGATGGCTTCAAAAAGAATACAAACGATCACAAACACTTTTAAAATGCTCGAATATTACGTTAAACAGTGAAATACTCATTTTGATATCACCACATAGGGTTACAGCTGAATTGTTATCATTTTGTCCTTGTAAGTTGTGCAAATGGTTGATGATGGTCAAACAAACAATCTTTTTGATGTTGGGTTATAACATTGGCCACAGCTCACGCTATATGTATCTCGAGTTGCTTTATATGCTCCGTAACAGCTAGGTCATAGTGGTATATTTGAAAATACGATAACTCAGCAGGACTTAAAATGTTATGGGTAAAATTTTAACCATACATTGTAGACATGTGACACTTTACTTTAACATAAAAATTGTGCTCAAGCAGAAAAGTTCATTTTTCAACATTTTCGTTTTTGTAAATGAGTCAATTTTCGTGGAATGGCTGGAATACATGAACTACACTCAAAATGTATCCATATGACCCGACGTAGAGAGGAAATCGTCGAATGAAAGCAGATACAGTGAAACGATCTCGACACATATATCATATTGTGAAATATAATGCAAACATTGTAAATATATGCAAGTCTACAAATAATTTACACCAGTCATATAATTCAATGTTAATAGCAGATGACAAATATTTTTGTTGCAGTCAATTTGATACAGAGCTTTTTCTTTCGCGAGCAGCGCAATTCAAGTCGAAAATCACTTTAATGAAGTATTTTCACACTGAGTTGCAATGTTCGAAGTGTCACAGCCTTTATCCCTAACCCTACGGAGCACTTTCATTTCGTTTCGCTTTAGAGCTCTATCATGGGTCGCGAGACAAAAAGCTGTACTGATCATTAATTTTGTATTGTAATTGTTAATAACTATCTGATAGTTACTATTCTTTCTGTCTACTGTCTGTTTATCCTTCTGTCTGTCCATCGTTTTTGTCTATTGTCAACCATTTCTCCTTTTTTCTTCTTCTCTCCCTCCCTCTCACACCCTGTCCTCCTGTCTTTCATATACATTATGTTCTATAATTAGTTTGATCGTGTTGAATTTGTATTATCATGTCATAATTGTAAATCTCTGAAAAGAGGAAATAAAGAGTATATATATAGTTCAATATTCTGACTGGGCTAGTTGCGCACTCTGCCGGAGTCAAATACACTTGTAACATATCCGGACTAAGTCTAATTCGCTAGTTCAATATTCTGACTGGGCGAGTTACGCACTCTGCCGGAGTCAAATACACTTGTAACATATCCGGACTAAGTCTAATTCGCTAGTTCAATATTCTGACTGGGCTAGTTGCGCACTCTGCCGGAGTCAAATACACTTGTAACATATCCGGACTAAGTCTAATTCGCTAGTTCAATATTCTGACTGGGCTAGTTGCGCACTCTGCCGGAGTCAAATACGCTTGTAACATATCCGGACTAAGTCTAATTCGCTAGTTCAATATTCTGACTGGGCTAGTTGCGCACTCTGCCGGAGTCAAATACACTTGTAACATATCCAGACTAAGTCTAATTCGCTAGTTCAATATTCTGACTGGGTGAGTTACGTACTTTGATGGAGTCCAATAAGCTTGTAATATAACCGAAGTGAGTCGAAGTCACTAGTTTAATATTCTAACTTGGTGAGTTACGCACTCTGCTGGAGTCGAATATGCTTGTAGCATAACCAAACTGAGTCAAATTTGCTAGTTCAATATTCTGACTGGGTGAGTTACGTACTCTGACGGAGCCGAATAAGCTTGTAACATAACCGGACTGAGTCGAATTTGCTAGTCAAATATTCCAAATGATCATTTTTTATTTACATAAGAGATGAAAGGTTCTGTAATACAACTTGTTTACTTTCATGGAACTATTTTTCAAAATGTCAACTTAGTCCTACAAAGGGGGTGTCTCACGAATAGGAAAAATACCATGGGAGTCTGCCCACGCTCGGAATTTAATGGAATTTTGCGTGAAGTTAGTACACTAGATAACGGTTCATATTCATGAAATGTTTCAAATCGCACATTCCAGAAAACAATTTTCTCGGAATTTTAAGTTTTCACCATGAAAAGAGAGGGTACCCTGATTAAAACAGTGTGCAAGAGTTCCGGTTGTTAGTTTCATCGCATAATTTATTCTAAAAATAATGCCCAGTAGTCCGTAATCCTGTATGAAACAAAAATACATATAATTATGTACAAAAAATGTTTTATATCAACCGATGTAAGGGGGTAACCCAAAAATTCATTGTTTTTAAATATTTTAAGCAAATTCTGTTCTAAAATTTTCTTTGTTCTAGTTTTTGTCAAGATTTGAAAATTATGTAAAAGTTGCGCACAAATATACTGATGATTATCGTGAAATATCGAGAAAAAATAAAACCGGTAACATGTTGCTTTTGGAATTTCCCCCTGAATAGTGCACATTTCCAAGAATGGACAAAGTTAAGATTTTTTTAAAAAATGACTTTTTCAAATGTTTTGTTTACTTTTTTGGTTATTTTAGTTTACCTGGGGACAAATCAAGATGCAAGGCATTTTTTTCGGTCATTTCCTGTCATCTGTCCGTGTGTCTGTCTGTCTGTTGGCATATTCTCAAAAAAATCTTTTTCTCACAATCTAATAAGTAAATCTTTTTGAAACTTGATAAAATGTATCATTGGGTTAAAGGGAATACAATTCTGTATATTAGAATTTCTTTTTTTCATAAACTTTTGTTGCTGTGGCAGCATAAAAGGGGCAACATTTCATTTAATAAAAATAAGCTCTTTTTGTAAAGCTTTACACAGCCATGAGGTTTTAAATTTTGTATGTAAATTTGCTAAGGGGTAGACTTCAAAGTTGGTTACAATATTTTTGTCCAGGGTCACATTAGATCTTGTCTTAGGTGTACCTACTTTACAAAAAAGAGAGGAAATTTTCTATAAACATCTTTCTAAATTATTCAAGTCAGCCGTGATTCATGAAAGCTAACAGCAAGAGTTATTTATAGATCTTTTGAAACATGAGAAAGCAAATCAGAAAAAGCACCGATTTCTCTGATGGCATTTGATAATCAAGCAAAGGCGAAAATATTGTTGTAATGCATCAAAAACAGATAATCCAGCTCCCATGTGACTATTAAGGGCTATTAATTGCTAAACAACATGTTAGTCATATGACATCATTAAAATGTGTATAAATTGTGTATCAATACAGGTTCAGCTATGGTCAGAAAAATAATTTGAGGAAATAATTGCACCCTGTTTTATCCCAATAGGGCCACGTTTTGAAATCAACAAGCACATTTTCAACTGTGTAACTAATGCTGTAACAGTCTGTTACTGAATCATAGGGGTCTTCCATATCATGTTAGTCCATTTGTGGCGCTTAGAGCATAAACATTTGGTTATGTATTGGCTACCTGGAAGGGCAACTTTTGATGCTTTACCGTATCTGTTCTAAGCGTCTTTTCAATTTCATCACATTTGGCTTGACATTTATTGCATGTCATAGTCTCACTTAAAATGGTGCTTAGACATTGTCATCAAATAGTAAAGAAAACTGGCAATCTGTATATGTATGCCTATCTTGGCTTCCACACATGTAATTTTGTAAATAAAAGTAATATTTTTATTTAATCTATGTTTTTTTCAATGAGTTTTTTTTTGTTTTGGGGCATGAATATTGCTGTAGGTTTGTACTGTATGCTACATTTGATTTTACTGAATATAAAGATGTTTTAGGAGCACAATCAAATTTTTACTGAAAACAAGTTTTGGACCAAAACATCACCTTCATCAATAATATGTATTATATGACATTGTTACCGATTTTGGATTTCTATATAATTCAGCTCAAAGTAAGAGGAAATATGTAGCATGATTTTGTGATAATATGAAATCTTGACAAAGACTCCAACATACTTAACTTTGGAATTCAATTTTACTCTTTTCCGAAATTTTGCAGAAAAATATGCATATTTTCATGATTAATTCAATAATAGTGGGAATAAGTCAAGGGGGCTTTTTGGAATCCAGTTTGGATGATCTAAGATATCAAATGCATTTTAATAGCTTGTATATGGTCCTTTATCACCATGCAGAATTAAAAGAAAATTCATGCGTGAGCAGATTTGAGACACCCCCTTTCCTATTATACCAACTTAGATAAACTTCCTCGGAAGTAGCCGGATGTCCCGAGGGAACAAAATACCGTTGACTCTTTTTGGAGCTATTTTCCCCGTTTACCACCCGTATATACTGTTGAATGTAACATATTTGATTTTTACGTTCATTATGACATCATAAAGTTACGTCACGTCTCATCGGACACAAAAACATTGAAAGTCGACTACAATGTAATCCATTTGTTCAAAAAAGGCATGCGGTAAAGAGTTTGTTTTATACTTGTCTGGCCATTTACTCAGGAGTTGGCTTTTCGAGCATTACCTCAGCTAGATCTCGGACACTGTAAGAAAAATTTCCGACGTTACATGAATGTCATTAGGAATTGACCATCAAAAACATATATGTAAACAAAATTGACATATCCCTTTCTTACCCTTGAATAGTGGTGTGTATATGATCCAAGTTTGAAAAGATAACATTTGTTTCCCAAACGCACTTGGCCAGTCTCGTTACATGGCACTATAGGTGGGTCTTCACCATTATCTTCTGAAATAGAACATAAAGTCAGAGCACCAGGTATGAGGGGGTGTTCGTCTTTCAAAATGCATCATTTCCTGAACCCTTAGATGCTCAAATTTCTTAACGTTTCTCAAAATCAGCTCGAACGTATTACGGTAGTCGTAATTGGAGAATTTCTCCTATATCACTCCGCAAGCATACGGAAGCAGACCAAACAACTATTTAAAAATATTTGAAACAAACAGCGTTCAAAAGTCAATTATATCGTCATAAATGAGATAAAGTTTTATCAGATAAAACATTGATGTGATTTACACATTATTGGCAGTATATTTCACTTTAATTATAACGTAAGCAAAATGATTTATTTGTTTTGATGACATCATTTATGAACGTCTACTTTCACGTTCAATATGGCGGTCACTGTATTACGCTCGAGATCTTGTTGCAAACACATTCAAAACGGCAAAAGGTTGCAAAAAGTCTCGAGGGTCGCGATTGGCTTAAATTTAAGAAGTAGACAGTATAGAATACGTATGTGTAGGCTTTTCTTGTTATTTTCTTTCTGTCGTGTGTCAAAGTGACCGGAATATTCCGGGATCAAAATAAACAGGGTTAACCCTTAATTGTTTATCAAACACTATGTAATGTATACTCATTAGAATCGTCTTATCGACATCATAGGGTTTGAATTTGAAATAACAAGTTTAGAACGCCGCTATAACGGTTATCTGTGTCTCTGTAGTACTATACGCCATACTAATGAAAACTGTTAATTTCGCGTTGTAAGGTGATGTTCAATGAGTTTGAAGAAATTACAATAATGGAACTTTCTTGAAAACCATATTACCAGGAGCTAAATATTGAAAGCAATTAACAGTCAAAGGGGGTGTCTCAAATCTGCCCACGCATGAATTTTCTTTTAATTCTGCATGGGGATAAAGGATCATATACAAGCTATGAAAATGCAATTAGTATCTTAGATAATCCAAACTGGATTCCAAAAAGCCACCTTGACTTATTCTCACTATGACATGAAACATGGCCCCTTTTTCATGTGTCCAAAAACCTTAGTTTTGTGTATTTTCAAGATCTGTCAATTGAATTTGATCCGAGACACATAAGGCATTACATTCATACCGGAAAAGGTATTTGAGGAAATTGTTATGAATGTTTTTTATTGAATTAATAAAGAAAATATGCACATTTTTCTGCAAAAGTATGTTGGAGTCTTTGTCAAGATTCCATATTATCACAAAAACATGCTACATATTTCCTCTTACTTTGAGCTAAATTATATAGAATTCCAAAAACCGGTAACAATGTCATATAATACATATTATTGATGAAGGTGATGTTTTGGTCCAAAACTTGTATTCGGCAAAAAATTGATTGTGCTTCTAAAACATTTTTATATTCAGTAAAATCAACTGTAGCATACAGTATAAACCTACAGAAATATTCATGCCCAAAACACTTATTGAAAAAACATAGATTGAATATAAATATTACTTTTATTTACAAAATTACATGTATGGAAGCCAAGATATGCATACATATACACATTGCCAGTTTTCTTTACTATTTGGTGACAATGTCTATGCACCATTTTTAGTGAGACTATGACATGCAATAAATGTCAGGCCAAATGTTATGAAATTGAAAAGACGCATAGAACCGGTACGGTAAAGCATCAAAAGTTACCAGGAAACCAATACATAACCAAATGTTTTTGCTCTAAGCGCCACTAATGAAATAACAT
The DNA here is from genome assembly GCA_963680895.1 of Fragum sueziense. NCBI lineage: Eukaryota > Metazoa > Mollusca > Bivalvia > Cardiida > Cardiidae > Fragum > Fragum sueziense. The sequence continues at coordinate 10,309,183 of OY804606.1, read as the reverse complement.
GATATGGAAGCCCCCCCCCCCCCCCCATGATTCAGTAAGAGACTGTTACAGCATTCTTTTCAGTTACACAGTTGAAAATGTGCTTGTTTATTTCAAAATGTGGCCCTATTGGGATAAATCTGGGTGCAATTATTTCCTCAAATTATTTTTCTGACCATAGCTGAACCTGTATTGATACACAATTTATACACATTTCAATGATGTCATATGATTAATATGTTGTTTAGCCATCAATAGCCCTTAATAGTCACATGGGAGCTGGATTTTCTGTTTCTGATGCATTACAACAATATTTTCACTTTTGCACGATTATCAAATGCCATCAGAGAATCGGTGCTATTTCTGATTTGCTTTCTCATGTTCCAAACGAAGATCAATAAATAACTCTTGCTGTTAGCTTTCATAAATCACGGCTGACTTGAATAATTTAAAATGATTTGTATAGAAAAATTTCTTCTCTTTTTTGTAAAGTAGGTACACCTGGGACAAGATCTAATGTGACCCTGGACAAAAATATTGTAACCAACTTTGAAGTCTACCCCTAAGCAAACTTACATATAAAATTTAAAACCCCAAGGATGTGTAAAGCTTTACAAAAAGAGCTTATATCTATTATATGAAATGTTGCCCCTTTTATGCTGACACAGCAACAAAAGTTTATGACAAAAAGAAATTCTAATACATAGAGTTGTACTCCTTTAACCCAAGGATACTTTTTATCAAGTTTCAAAAAGATTTACAAATTAGATTGGGAGAAAAAGACTTTTTGAGAAAACGCCAACAGACAGACAGACACACGGACAGATGACAGGAAATTGCCGAAAAAATGCCTTGCGTCTTGAATTGTCCCCAGGTAAACTAAAATAACCAAAAAAAGTAAACAAAACATTTGAAAAAGTCATTTTTTAAAAAATCTTAACTTTGTCCATTCTTGGAAATGTGCACTATTCAGGGGGAAATTCCAAAAGTAACATGTTACCGGTTTTATTTTTTCTCAATATTTCACAATAATCAGCAGTATATTTTTGCGCAACTTTTACATAATTTTCAAATCTTGACAAAAACTGGATAAAAGAAAATTTTAGAACAGAATTTTCTTATTTTTAAAAAAAAAAAAAACAATGCATTTTTAGGTTACCCCCTTACATCAGTTGATATAAAACAATTTTTTGTTCATATTTATATGTATTTTGTTTCACACAGGATCACGGACTACTGGGCATTAAATTTAGAATAAATTACGCGATGAAACTAACAACCAGAACACTTGCACACTGTTTTAATAAGGGTACCCTCTTTTTTCATGGTGAAAACTTAAAATTTCGAGAAGATTGTTTTCTGGAATGTGCGATTTGAAACATTTCATGAATATGTACCGTTATCTAGTGTACTAACTTCACGCCAAATTTCATTAAATTCCGAGCGTGGGCAGACTCCCGTGTTATTTTCCTATTCGTGAGACACCACCTTTCAAAAGAAATTCTTTTTGATATACATGTATATTGATATGATTCAATATTAAGCTGATTTTATCAACATCGGAGCGTTCCGATTAGTTGGATGTTTTCCATTGAAAATGACAATGTCGGAACTACTTTCACTGCCAAACACACTCTTGTATTGCATTTCTAAAAGTGAAACCCTGCAGCCAAAGGCAGATTTTACTAATGTAACTGTTGAAAATTAAACAGATATATGGTAATTCAAGTAACAATTCCATCGAAGATTCATGCAAAGTTAGCAAAAATGATTTATCCACAGTCACGGATTTACATCTACATGTAATATGTAACTAATATTAACTAATGTAACTTTAGTCATAAAACACAAAAAAATAGATTAAGTTCACCGAAAGTCTTACCGATGATATTATTCTTGTTGGTGCCTATAAGATCTTATGTATTTGAATTTTTTAGCCTAATCAAAATCTAATTACAGACATTTTTAAGTCCACAGCTTTCCATCAAAACGATAACGGTTAAAGCAACGTATTGAGATTATTAAAACATTTAATGGAGAGAAATTTGGCTTTCATAAATCAAATCTTTAAATGTCACTGGTAGTGAACTCGGCCAAAGCTAGGGACGTTTTTTCGCGATCAATGTATTCCGTCGGTGTTGTTATAAAATATCGTAACTACGGCTTTATCGAAGCCGTAGTTACGAGATTTTAAAACAACACCGACAATTTGTCCATACAAAACGGTAAACCCGGTCTGTTTTTAGAACAAGTTCAAAATCTATAAACTCACATTTTAACGCAAAATATCTATACCTTGTTGTAGCGAAAATTGTTTGAGTTCACCACCAGTGAATGTGTACACAAGCGAAACAACTATTACATTTGTTTAACTGGTTTAACACCCGTTTAAAATCAAATGAATTACAAATCTAAATTATAGAAAAATATACAAGTCGAAGTTCCAATAACTAATTTAGACTCCATTACTTAAACCTAATGTCTAATGTTGAACATTTTTGTACCTTAGGATTATGTGATGTTTTTAGCTCCGAACACTATTTTCTTCTGTGAATTACTGTGAATTACTAGTAATCATGCGCAAAAGTCACGATCTTTTGTTTTTCTTTGATGCCTGCGTCTTTGGCTAACATTCTTGGCTTATCACAGGTGCAATACATGTATCTTGAGGTCTACGTTGATCTAGAGTTTTTTTCAGCGTTTCTCACATAGCAGCATGCATTCGATACTTACAAACCAATCGAACTCTAGATACCCCTAGGTATAAAATGACATTACTACCGACTTCGATTTAAGGCAGAATACCCTTAATGAGACTCGGGTTTCGTCGGAATTATTCGGGCGCGGTCGAAAACATTCGGCGGTGGAACTTTCCACCGCCGAATGTTCACGACCGCGCCCGAATAAGTTCGGAAACGTAACGTCGACGCATGATAAAAATCTGATGTTTTATAAATTCGAGATGGCCTTATTACGGGTATTCTACCTTAACAGATTTCAACTCTATATGACCTACCCTTCTTTGATAGCGATGTCCACGACTGCTCAACGGTCAGCTTGTCTGCATTGTCAGGTCCAATTATTCGCTGCTCTGACAAATAACACGCTCCGTCATTTTCATGGTAGGAGACCGATGAACAGCTCTCGTTCTGGGCGCATTTCATAGCGCACTGAAGTATGCTTACTGATTCCTCGCTTATATACACGAACTCATCCTTCACCTTCGAGTCGGGTTGGGATTCGAAATGCACAAATTCACCAGCAAAAGACAGGTTAACCATCGACAAAAGAGAAGCGATTGTGAGGAAAACAGAAATTCGCATCATCTTTGCCTCCTGTAGAAGAAGGTAGAAGACACTCCGCATGATTTACTAGGAAAGCGGTTTCAGGGAACCCCTCTAGGTTAAATACATATAGATTAAGGTAGAATATCCGTAATGTAGCCATTTTGAGATTCATAAACATCGGCTTTTTTAGCGTCGTCGTTACGTATCCGAACCTATTCGGGCGCGGTCGTAAACATTCGGCGGTGGAACTCTCCACCGCCGAATGTTTCGGCGGTGGAACACTCCACCGCCGAATGTTTTCGACCGTGCCCGAATAATTCCGACGTCCCGCGAAACTCTTTAGGGGTGGACTACTTTAAATTAAGACTCCCTATCACAATGGGGACTAAAGTTGTGTTTTTTCCCATTGGTTTCAAAATTTTGATTATTAGAAAGGATGTTGCGGAAATGAAATAGGCCTACTTAGGGTCCCGGAGATCTAATGATTTTAATATAATTAAGGTAGTCCACCCCTTATGATATTCTAACGACGTCGGAATTATTCGGGCGCGATCGAAAACATTCAGCGATGGAACTTTCCACCGCTGAATGTTTACGACTGCACTCGAATAGGTTCGGACACGTAACGACGACGCGCGAAAAAAATCGATCTTTTCTGTATCTCAAAATGGCCTCACTACGGGTATTCTACCTTAAAATATAATCCGTGTTCGACCATCGTCTATCGTTATCTAACAATTCTTCTGAGTTAGGCGGTACAATTATAGATAATCCACAACGGCGACAGCCAGAGTGACTTAATTTTTCAGAAGCCTAACTCAGAAACGTGGTTAAATAACAACACACACTACGGCAGTATTTTCTGATTCAGACATTAAAAGAAACATCATGTTTGTAAAACTTTAGCAAACCCAAGTGCGATTTCATTTGCTAATTACCCCTACGCGATGATTTTTTTCATCAAAGCAAAGTTTGTCGTTTATTTCCCAATGTAACACACACTTGCAAATTTATGCGTTATTGCGTTCATCAAAATTTCAATTTTACAAGTAATAAATAAACTTATTCTAATCTGAGATAAGCTGCAATTTCATAAAAATTGACCTTCTTCGTATTGAAGATTTAAAGTCATAAAATATTATAAAATTGTCGCTTAATGCATCACAACATTGCTTTGATTTACGGATTAAGAAATGTATTACGGATGTTTGCGATTGACTACGAAAAGCAATTTCGTAAAGGTATGTTTGGAAAATTGGTCAGTGTGAACCCAAAATTAGAAGTAAATCGTTTTCATGTATATGTATACTCCTCACAAAAAGTTAAGCAACAAAGATGCTTTTCTTTCTCAAATGTGTTTTATCACATCTAATGATCTATGTTTTATACAATACAAAGTTGGGGTCTTATTACACAAATTACGTTAAATGATTGGGAAAATCATCAAACAATAACAAAGTTACAGATCCTCGAAAACCGTCCCGACGAAACAATGGTGCAAAACGTCACTCGCCAGCAGTTCAGAATGTGTAAAAAGTTGTTTTCCGGCCACTTCAGGCCATGATCGAGCATCAAGTACCTGGTATGACCCCTACGATGTTCAACACACACCCGAACACACCTTGGCATCAAGCAGATTTGTCTGTCTAATGTCCGTTGTGGATTGATCCTACATTCTTCCAGCAAGACTTGTTGCAGTTCATCCAGAATCTGTTGGCGAACATGCTGACCATAGACACGCCCTCAAATAATGTCCTATGTATGTTCTATCGAATTAAGGTCTAGAGACGTAGCAGGCCGGTCTAAATGTCTGATGTTGTTGGTCCACAGAACTTCAGTCACAATTCCAGAACGATAGGGACGGGCATTACCATCCATTTAAATAACAGTTGGATCTGTTTACTGTGCCAGAAGGATGATAACAGGCGTGATGATCTCATACATGCACCTTACACCATTCATTGAACCTCGTCTGATGACAACCAGCTCTGTTCTGTGGCAAACACTGATGCCTCTCCAGACCATCAAACTCCCACGTCCATGTTGGTCGTGTTCAGCGATGTTACAGTCGGCAAACCGTTCATTATTGTATCTCCACACACGTGTCATGCCATCATTAGAATCAAGGCGGAATCTTGACGAGTCAGTTAAGAGTTTGTGACGCCAAACGAGTGACCCTCAGTTTTGATGTTGATGTTCCAATATTAATCTTTGCTGTCGATGTTTTGGGGGAAGTTGGATCCGTTGAAGTGGTATCCTGGACCTTAGACCTTCTGTGTGACACATGTTCCTCACGGTTTGGATGGAAAGTCTGTTTCTTGACAGCCTCTGAAGGTCATTTTCCAGCGATCTGGCCGTTGTAAGCCAGTTCCTACGGACTAAGGTTGCAACATAACGGTCTTCACAACGTGTTGTTACTCTTAGGCGACCTGAACGTGGTCTCTCTGACATCTGTCCAGTTTGATTGTATCGGTTTATTGCTCCTCAGTCAATACTGCGATGAAATTTAAAGTGAATGGCAGCAGCAGTCTTGGTTGCCCCACCCTGTAGCATTCCAACAATTTGAGCCACTTCAATTGGAGTCAAGTGACGTATTGGCATGATTCAAATGTTGATGACATCAAAGTTGTCAAATTGACGCGTTTTAAGCACATACGGAGCTAATGCCAAGTTTGAAATCCGTATATGCGACACATTTTGCATGCATGTTTTTGGGGTGAGTGTGTTCTAATCACGTGATAGCTGTTATTGGAGACGATAAAATTCAATATTCTTTTAAGTGTGTTTATGCATAGATATGGCTGTCCGAATAACAAATCTGTGCAAAAATTTCCGCGTGTATAAAAAGAATATTGAGAGAATTACTTGTGTTGCTTAACTTTTTGTGAGGAGTATAGATCTATATAAGAATTTGCACAATCATCCCAAAATAAAGTATTTTAAAATAATTATATCGATATAACGTGCAGTATTGAGCAATAGATAAGAGGGGTAATTTAAGCTTTTCAAAATGTTTTTTATTCATTGTTAATTATACCATATGCTGTTGGTACTCGTTGGAATCGTCTCTTTGATACTACTCAAATGAGTATCAACAACATAGAAACAGAATAGAAATAAAAAGAAAATAAGAATGACTTTACCTCGTCTTATCAGTTTCTAAGTTCCACCGCTGTACAGAATTAAAAGACCCACTTCGCTCCACAACATAAAACAAATTGTGCCACCGAGACGATTCAAAGGAGTACCAACATCATAGGTTCAAAATTGAAATAAGAAAATTAGAATGCATTCACCTCGTCTGATCTGTTTCTCAGCGCCTACCAGTTTACAGTTACACACCACAGCTTAGAATTACAAGACCTGCTCCACGTCACAATCTGAAGCGAAATGTGCCCAGCAGCGCAACTTGTTTGTTGGTTCGGTGATGCTTTCAGAAACCTGATTTTAATTTTCCATGAGTAATAAATGGCTTTGGGCCATATTTTGAACATTATATATTCCATTTGTTTAAAGTGCATATCATTAACACTGTCACAATATATTGTAATGGCTCTGTGTCGTTCAGCCCTTTCCCAAAACCAGGCCCCAGGATCTAATTTTAAAGTCCCCAATGTGTAATGTCTGTCACAGGATAATGTTGAAGAAAATGTCAAAAACCAGCATTTTTCTCTTTGTGTCTCAATAGACCATCGCTTTGTAGTTTATATTGTACACAAATACTATCCTCACTAGGCTTTTGATAATCTCATATGCAATTTTCATTTGGATATGTCTAAAACGTTAGGAAAATGCTACAAACCTGCTTATGTCACAAAAAAGACATTTGAATACATTGGCGGAAAACATTGCCTTTTACATATTTTCTACAGACACATGTTTTAAATTGACCATAGAAGTACGCTAGTTATCGGCATTTCCCTTTTCCATTTGAATGTTTCTAATTTCAACTCTTGCACGGCTGTAAAATCAGAGTCGGTATTGGGAGAGTGACGACGAAATGTTCAAATGCATAAAAATGAACGGACCATTTATAGCACTTAATGAGAGACATGAAATTTAACTACATCATACAATATGAATACTAGCACATCGTTAGATTTAAATGTGCTATACCTTCGAATGTGCAGTCGGTCTTAAACAAGGGGGTGCAAGCTCTCCTCTTCTATATATCATTTTTTTTTTATAATTGAAGACCTTGAAATGTTTTTAATGAATCAATCTTCTTCTCGATTGACTTTAGAGGATATCAATTTCATTTTACTCGTATTTGCAGACGACATGGTGATTCTTGGAAACGATAAAAATAAGAGCTACAGATATTAAGAGGGAGTGAAGGCATTTCAAAATGTAAAATTTTGTTCAATGTTCATCAAACCCAATGTTGTAGGGTTTTATTTGAATATTCTCGTCGAAACAATTCATGAAAAATCAAATCTCTGATAAATGATCTGCAAAATATACCGACTGACTTTATAAATGCATAACTGAAGTTCATTTGGCAATAATATGTAAGATACATAATAAGTTATGTAGTATTGTATATTTAACAGAAGCTTGACATCTCCCCAACATTTTTTGAAAATGTCAGACAAAAATTCGATTCAATGGCTGAGATATAGCCTCCTAGAGGTGGTGTCGTAGGCGGTAGACGTCGTGTGTATAGAAGAACATGCATGTACTAGAGAATTACCCCCCAGAGAACTGTTTCGGAAATCTAAAGTTCAAGATCAGACGTTCGATCATTTCAATATGCGAGTGATACTCCTAGGTGAATAATACATAATGCAAACGGGACACACACATACTGATATTAAATAAGATTAAGTGCAAATTCAGACCATTTCCATCCGAATAAGGTGGTTAATGTACATTATAAACTGAGAAAGCTACGGGGATCAACCCCAAAGCAATATTGGAAAATTCTTAATTCAGACAAGACAGATGGTATAAATAAAGAACCGTCAATTGACAAATTCTACGACTATTTTAAGCAAATTAACGAAACCGAAAAATATGAAAATGTATCTTCAGAAGAAAACGATTCTACTGATAATATTGAGGAAAATTTACTTTATGATATAAATAATGAGATAAATAAAAATATTACAGAAGAAGAGATAATTACTGCAATTAAAAGTCTAAAAAATGAAAAATCACCTGGTATTGATAACATCCTGAATGAACATCTAAAAAGTACAATACATATTATGTTACCAATATATATCAAACTATTCAATATGATTTTTGACCGTGGCATTGTACCACAAAACTGGGCCATTGTATTGTTTTAGGTTATTTATCCTCGGTTGCCGGTTGCCCATATGACCGAGTAGTAGACTGGGCGTGCCCAGGAAGGAACTCCCTTCTTTTGACCTGTTTCCAGCTTTGAATGGTGGAGGAAGACCCCAAGTGAGCACCTGGGTAGAACCACCGACGTTCCGCAAGCCAGCTGGATAGCTTCCTCACATGAAAGTTCATACGTCCCTGGCGGGATTCGAACCAACAGAGGTGAGGGGCAGGTGATCCTAAGTCAGCGACTCTAACCACTCGGCCACGGACGCCCCCCAACTGGACCATTGCACAAATTAAACCAATAGCGAACAATTTTCGCGCCAATTTGTGCTAAAAATAAATTTCTAATGTGAAAACCCCCAACAACGTTTGCCGGGTACCAGTCTAATATTTTGTTTATCGGTCATGAATCGGACAGTTTTTTCGTAACAGTGTTAGCAAAAAAATATTATTTTCAAGCGAGATATAAGTCGATCATAGATAATGCAGGCGGGAACTAAAACTACGAAACATTGCGCATATGCAACATGCAAGATTGCTTCCAGAGACGGAGACAGACCAGAAATGACAAACGTTTTTTCTTGAGATTCATCAGTAGCTTAACCAGAAAAAACATCGAAAAGTCTGAAAGTAAAGTAGCTATGATCATGAAACTTCTCGGGTAGATAGATCTCACCAAGGAGAAGTGCAATGCACAATGAGCATAACTCTACCTTGCTTTTTTGTGAGATATTGTCCTTTGTTGTAGGCCTACATAGTGAAAGCCTTCGGGGATATCAAATCACATGTATTCAGAGACAAATTCTAGTTTTTTTCTATATTAACCATTTCCCAAAACAAGACCGGTTTTGACGTCCCCAACAGAAAATTCTTGGGAAAACATTGAGGCAAAAGAAGAAAATGATGATCGACCAAATTGAAGAGGCCTGCTCAGCAGACAAAAATAGTGTGAATAACGTCTTTGGATATTGATGATCATTCTTCTTTTGTCTCAATATTTTCTCTGAGATAAAACACTAAAAGTATTCACATCCGTTTTATCATCTGCAGACTTTTTTCAATTTGGCCAAACATGACATTTTGTCGTTTTGGAAAGGGTAAGCGAGTACGCACGAGCGACACGACGAAGCCAAGGCAGGACCGTATGTGTAAACATTACTTGGTTTAAAACTGCTTATTTCATAGTTACCGATCTTAAAAAGTACACGACAGTGCAGCAACCTTCTTAACTCTGAATTAGAATGTTTCTCAACAAATGATTACAGCAATCCAGCTCTTAAAACGTCATCTTCGGCAAGTTGAACATGGAAAAACTTCGCGAGATCCACAGCCATATTTGTACGATAGGAGATTCCCAATCTATTTTTAGACCAGTGAGGCGTGACGATGACGTATTTGTTTAACCGAAAAACCGAACGCTATTTATAAGAAAAAGGATGATCCCCTCTTACCCGAAAATTATCGTCCAATCTCCCTGTTAAGCTGCTTTGGAAAATTATTTACAAGCATTTTAAACAAGCGATTAAATGAGTATGCAGACAAATACGAACTAATAACAGCAAGCCAAGCAGGATCCAGAAAAAATCATTCGACCACGGACAATTTATTCATTCTAAAATCCTTAATCGACATTATCAATAGTAGAAAGAAAACGCTTTATTGCTGCTTCGTAGATTTTAAACAAGCATTTGATTCAGTTTGGCGTGAAGGACTCTGGCAAAAGATGCAACAATCCAAGATAAATGGCAAATGTATGACTATTATCAAAAGCATGTATTCATCAATCAAATCTCAAGTTGTTAACACAGACGGAAGTTCGCAATTCTTCAAATCATTTAAAGGTGTAAGACAGGGAGAAAACTTGTCACCATTTTTATTTTCTCTTTTCCTGAATGATATTGAGCTATTTTTAGCAAATAAAAGCGTTGAAGGTATTAAATTGAATCCAACGACAATTGATACAAACAATTTATTACAGTTATTTCTTTTATTATACGCGGATGATACAGTTCTATTCAGCGACAATGCAGACGATTTCCAAAATATGTTAAACACTTTTTATTCTTATTGTAATACATGGAAATTGACAATTAATATCTCCAAAACCAAAGTCATGGTGTTTGGAAAAAGGACACGTAGACATAACGTAATTTTTAAGCTAGGGAATGATGTTGTCGAGTATACATACGAATATAAATATTTAGGAATTGTTTTCTCACATACAGTAAATTTTAATAAGACTAAAGAAAACGCTGTTAGCCAAGCGACCAAAGCTATGTATTCTCTAATGAAAAAATCAAAAATATTGTCACTCCCACTAGACCTGCAAATAGATTTATTTAATAAAACAATCCGCCCTATTCTTACATATGGCTGTGAAGTCTGGGGATATGGTAATTTAGATACTTTAGACAGGGTACAAATAAGATATTTGAAATTCATTCTTAAAATGAAAAAGTCTACTCCTACATATATGGTATATGGAGAATCCGGTCAATATCCTATTCACATTGATATACAAAATAATTTTATTTCGCATTGGGCAAAATTGATTGATCCCAGGAATAGTAATAAATTGTCTTCTAAAATGTATGCATATCTTTATAGTAGTTATAGAACTAATACAGTAAAATCAAAATGGATAGATTCTGTCGAAACATTACTCTCTGTAAATGGTTTTGGGGGCATATGGCTAAGTCAGAGCATTGATTCAACAAAATGGTTTAAACTAGCGTTTAAACAAAAACTTCAAGATCTATTTATTCAAAATTGGCATTCTGAAAAGTATAAATCATTGTTGTATAGCAGCATTAAAGAAACATTCACTCAAAGCTATAGCATTAATACTTTACCAGAAAATTTATCACTTGCATACATATCCTTCATTACTCGAAACCATCGGTTACCAATTGAAACTGGAAGATGGAGCGGTATACCAACTTCCGAACGTATATGCACTGATTGTAGAGAACTAGGTGACGAATTCCAAATATTTAGAACTTCGAAAAAGATATATACCAGAAGAATTCAGAAAACACCCTAGTGTATTCAAAATGTCTACGCTACTTAAATCAAGAAATAACGATACTTTGACAAAAATCAGTATATTCATTTCAAAAATTATATCTAGCTTCAAAAGATAACTTATAACTAAGAAAAATATATTATCACTTTCCCACTTACAAACTTAAATTGTTTCGTCTTCCACTATACCTATCTCTATTTGACACTATAACTGACCATCTTCAATTTTGTCTTAAACTTTTTTATAACGTCGAAAATTTGATCATTTTTGTTTTTTCTCTATATATGTTATTTGCCATCAGCTTTGTTAAAAGTTTGTCTAATGTATTCTCTCATGTTAATCACTGTATGATTCTGAGATTGAATAAACATTTGAATTGAATTGAAAACTTTACGACCCCTTTTTAAATGACGCGGTAACAACAACAATATAAAAGTGTGAAAACTTTCTTCTATATAGCATTTCTCATACAAAATGGTGAACGTAAAATACAATTGGTTTCACAACCTGTGAATAGGCTTCGATAAATTCAAATGAAAGTAAGGTGTAAAACTAGTTTTGTCTCTCAGTATACTTCTGAACATTGCATAACCCGTCAATTAGTGATTTAATTAACAATCTATTAGTTACACGCATTATTTTGATGGCACGAGATTGATATTCAACGAACTGGATAATGTGATTTAAATGAAGTCTCTAACGACTCCCGTTAAGTAACAGTAATGACACGTTTAAAATATTTATCCTGATGAACATTGCGCAATCATTTTCCAAGCAATTCATTGCCCCGGTTTCTAGAAAAAAACTTAAGTACGTTCTCAGACTCAAATCTGAGCATCGTACTCAAATCACGCGAAATCCACGTGAATTTCAATCGAATGCCCTTCAACGTTGGAAATATGTACTTAAGTTTTTATCTAAAAATCAAGGCCCAGTTTAACTAAATGATCCGTCAGAATATCGTCGCTTTTCTACGAAAAACTCGTAACTGCAGCTTGTTTTAAGCTGCAGTTACGAGGTTTTCGTAGAAAAGCAGCGATATTATACAAGACACCAGAGAGAAGACAAATAGTCAATTTAACATAATAATTACGGTGGGAAATCACGTGACTGAACATTTTCAGAAAATCGTAATCTTAAAACTTGACCAATTTTAATTTGGTCTGAGGCAGAGACGGTTATAAAATGCCAGGAATAAGCTGGATGTGATATATCGTTTAAGAATCAGCCATAAAAAGTTATTAATGACCAGCCAAAATATACTTTAAGCTGTTGACTGTCGGCAGAGATGCGAAATGAATAGATCTGATCCAGGATCTGGAAAAAAAACTCCCCTTTAAAGGACATAACATTCCAATTTCATTATTAAATTGTGTCTTGATGCAAGGATTGGTTATTCTAGTACGTATAAATGCAGTTTTATCCGTTTTAAGCTGTTGTTTATAAGCGAGAAATACGCCTTTAAAGTCGAGACAGAATTGACCAATTCCATATAGCCTTTATCTGAACTGATGTCCACATCAACTTGTTTAAATTTAGCACAAAAATGTATCTTTCTCGTAAACGTCGAAATATTTTGGCTTGAAATTTTCATATATTTTATAAGCAAATATATTTTTGCTCCTTCAGATAAAAATAGAAGTAAAATTTATGAAAAATGTAGCCTATGTGAAGTGTTACTTTAAGGCATTTGAGACCAACATAGATCCAGATCAGACTGCGTATTCACGCAGTCAGATCAAGAACCATGTTGGTCTCCAATAGCTTCTTCATGGCCAGTAACAATCAAGAGTGCGCAGTATGGATCCTAATCAGACTCCATTTTGGCACAGGCTGTTCTGAAATCATGGTTGTCTCAAATGCTTTAAAGGGGAACCTGCTAGGCTGTCGAAAATGCAAATGGCACAAAAATTACAAACCAGAAATAACGTATGAAATTACCAACCTGAAGTGGTAGATCGTTTATGACCAGTGAAAGCAGGCATAGAGCTCTATAATGTGTTAAAATCCAAGTCAATGAATAACGTGCGGACCCGTTTAAATAGTCCTTGTTTTTGTTTTGTAACGTAACATTTTGCCCAACCTTCAAAAATCAATTACGTCACAGGCACGTCATCTGTGATCAGCGAGATTCAACACACCGTATAACCGGCTGTGTCGAGAGTCAGCGAAGACAGATTCGGTTTCTGATGTCAGGTGCATGGTAGGTCAAATGAATTTACTTTTATAAATAGCCGAAAGGATCTTCTAGATTCTATAGTTGATAAATACGCGTAAAAATGTGCAGTGCTTGTACAAAAAAAACTTTCCACGTATCCTTCGCAAATGTCACAGTCATTAATAATTCCGAAGGTTTCCTACAAACAGTTACGAAATTTGACTTCGTGCGCGAATATTTCGCAAATCTCTCAAAATGTGCCGGATGACCTTGTACACGGATAAAGTTTAATCATTCAACGATATATCTTCCAAATTTGCAGCCGTATTTCCAAACAATCGCTGACTCTCGTCTGACTTCGACGCAGCTGGTTAGTACGGTGTGTTCAATTGAAATACCGCGGGGTTTGTCTCGTTGACCTTAACCTTGTCTCGAGAATCTGTAAACACGATTGTAAAGGATTGATCTATAGCAAAGGAAATGTGGTTATTCGCCGTAATTGGGGGTTTTATTTATTGCAAATTGTTTTTCCATGTACAAATATGAGGTCCCGAATAGTTCGGAAGCATAAAATCTAGCATGGGCCTTTAAGAGATGATTTCGAAATCCTGGCTCATCTAATCGTACAATCATTTAGTACCATGACGTCAGCAATGAATTCATGTCAAATTAAAAGTGATTTGGGCCGCAGTTGTGTTGTTTAGCAATTCTTCTAATAATAACTCAATTTGAAACTATCATACCGGTAAATGTTTTGGAAAAAACTGTCAGTTTGGTCGATATATTAAACATAGTTAGGCTTTGCTGTATCAAGATATTGCTATATCATTGTTGTTCTTCAAAAGACGCGTAACTATACATGTATAGATCTATATCACTATACCTTTAAACGAGCTAAAATTGGCATTTTTATCAATAAAAGCGACGATTAAACCCTATTCAGGACTTTTGGGGTCCAACGCGGTCATTTAAAAGGTACACGATCATTTAAAAAGCTACAGAATTTATATTTATTTTTATGTAATCTACACCAGTCCATCGATGGTTCTTGGCAAAAAATATTTTCCATGAACACTAAGCAGTTTTTATGCTGTAGTCGAAAAGACGCTTGGAGTCCAGAGGACCCCAGTTGGGGTCCATTGGACCCCATATAGGATTCAATTGGCAATATTGAAGAAATAGTGACATTTTTTCAATTTTAACTTAACTAGGAATTCCCTATGTTGTACCCATTATTGAAATAAATTGTGTTTGAACTGGTGTGTTACTTACCTACAGGTGTAAGGATAACAAGAGACCCAAAATGGCCTTTATCGTTTACCTTAGAGTACATTGAGGCTTTGAATGTACATGTTATCTTCTGTCTCATCACAGACCCACAAAATACTGTCAATTTGAATTGAAAGACGACAAAGTCATGCTGCCGTGATACATACACAATTTGGGTTTTAAGGCCCTTGACAAATGGTTTGTCAGGAGTAAATTGAGCCATATTTCATTTTTTATGTATAGAACATTTAATTTCCCTAAATAAATGGCCAATTTTCATTTTACCACTTCAAAATATATGTTGGTAGAGGGCAATAAATCTATTCTGCACACAAGATTTCAAAATTCTTGGACAAATGTTTCAGCAGAAAAAAATTGTTCAATATTTCATTATTTGTCTCTATGTGAGATGTAATACTAAAATCCGCCACCCAACAACATAAGCCTATTTTGTTTTTGTACCACAATAATATTTGGTATGATGGTAGAGGGCCATAAGTCAACTCTTCACACCAAATTCAAAAGTCGGAGTACAAATAAGTCGGGAGTAGCAGATTTTATAAAATTTCCTTCTTTGTCTTTATATGACATCTATTACCCCACAACATAGGGCAAAACTTCATTTTCCAATATATTGACATATACAAGTAGACGGCTTTAAGAAGATGCTACATACACAATTTCAAGATTCTAAGCCTAATGGATTGGGAGAAAACGATTTTTGTAATTTTGAACAGACGGGTAGGCAGACAGACGGACGGACAGACCGACGAATAACAGGGTGTGATCAAAATGCATCATCCTCAGCACTTAATGCTAAGGTTAGCTAGAAAATAAATGCTATCTAACAATTCACATTGACATTTTGTTTGCATTTTGCACACATATTTGTATTAAGGTCCAGCGGACCCCAAATGACCATTAGCGTAAGTTTTAGTCACCGACCGAAATAGGGTTACTTAAGACGTCACACCGTGAGGTAACGCTTACTATCCCCAAACCTTTGGATTAGCCCTCGAATCAACGTTCGTGCACGCGCCCTCATGATTAGCAGTGTGATTAATCACCTGACTAGAACTTTCAGAAAATCATCAATATTATAAAATTGTCAATACTTGGCCAATTTGAATTCGGTTCGAAGCGTAGAAGGTGGGAAAATGCCAGGAATAAGCTGGATGGGGTGGATTTTTGAAAAAAAAAACTGATAAAAAAGTAGATTCTAATTGAAGATCAACCAAAATTTTCATGAACTTTTTTATCAGCTGATTTTTCAAACGTCCACCACGTCCATCTAATGTGTGACGTCTGTCCACCTTTTCTGCTTCAACTCGAATTCAAAACGGTCCCATATTAACAAGATTATTGAAGATTTTCTGAAATTGTTGTATCACGTGATTATCCACCGTGATTAGACGGTTCTGCTTTTGTCAGAAAGGAAAATATATTTCGGGCCAAACTCGAATCCATGTAAAATGAAACGCCTGCGCTTATTTCATAGGAACATCCCTTCTTTATTGCTTGTTTTGTAAAACCATTAAAACGTCGGTTATGTGTCATTAATAATTCAAAAGGAATCATACTCAAAACATCAATTACGTTTAATGCAATATATTAAAGTGTTCCATATGACTAATTAATAAATTGCAACAAACTAATGTATAATTTCAATTTAGTAAATGCAACCAATTAGTTTGAAAAACATTTTCCATTTTGAAATATTCATTGGTGACGTCGTTAACATTCGACTACGTGGTACGTTCCATCGTCGAATGTAACGACGTCGCCTGAATAGGTTCGGATACGTAACGAATGTTAACGACGGCATACGACAAAAAATGACTTCGCGTGAATCTAATTAGGGGTGGACTACCTTAACTTTGTAGTTGAGAGAGTTCTGTTGAAAATTGGCGACATATAACAATATAAAATAGATTGATGATTCACGGTGGAAATTGTGCATAGTGGGATGGATAACATCATAACAAGCCATGTGACATCTACGACGTAACGTCGTTTCTGTATTCACCCTTGACGTATTAAGTCCGATTATCTTGGTGTCCTGGAAAGCGCTTTCATCAGATTGATCGATACATGTATTTGTTATGAGTAAACAATTCATGACAACGGGCGGGAAAAGGCATTGCATCATATTCGACGAACTATTATACTTGCGACAACTCGACCAAAAAAGCAGCAATATTTACTCAGTCTGTATGGCGTAGAACGCGAAAGAGAACGCGCGTTAATGACATCGTCAATGATGGACGAAATAACGCCAAATGCGTTTACAACGCGACGTTTGATTAGTTGTTACTCAATAACAACCAGCAGGACAGCCGCTAGACAGCGTTTCGCGATTTCAAGAAAATCGGACTAAATCCGCCAAGTGTGAATACAAACGTAGGTGGGTTCAACCTTGGCTAGCGAAGATGGATGGATGGATAACAACAACGGCAAAAGAGGCCCCTCGTCTAGTAGGACATTTGTAATAACTTTCTTATTTCTGCGTCAAATTTCAGACGGTTTGTTGCATGTTCCCTGCCTTACTGAGTTTTTTCCTAAGATATATACGACGTGTCTGTAAAATCTTTCTACTTTTTCCAAACAATAGTCCCAACCAACCAGACAAACGACAAAAAAAAATCAGACCGTTTTTCTGGACGATTGGGATCAATTTGTGGGAAAAGTACAAGTATTTTTCAAATAGGTCATACATGTGAGGAAAGAGGTTAGTAAGGCGCGGTACATGCAACAAATCGCTTGATAATTGGCGTAGAAATGAGAAAAATGTTAATTGCACAATTTCTTACCTAAAACGTGGCTAATTTAGCCGTGGTTGTTATCATTTATTTTTCTGGTCGGTTGGGATCAAATTTTGGAAAATGTAAAGGATTTCACAAATAATTCATATATCTAAGAAAATAGCTCAGTAAGGGGGATACATGCAACTAACCGTTTGAAAATTAATGCAGAAATAAAAATGTTATTGCAAAGTATTTTACCAGAATCGATACTATTTTGGTTGTACATAGCTGTTATCCATCCTATGATGATGCACAATCTCCATCGTGTGATTGTTATAAAACTATCAAATTACCGAGGATTTCTTACAGTCCTTGTCGAATCAATTAATGGGTTTCCAAAAAATTGAACAGAACTGAGCCAGGATCGGGAAAGATAGCCATTAATGCATCAGAGACCAACATGGTTCTGTAGTTTACACATTGTGATCCAGATCGATAGTAAACTCCATTAAATTCTGCATGACTAGTAGCGACTGTTAAAGAACAATTGGGATCCTGCTCAGAATGCATTTGAGTTTGGGTCTAGAATAAAGATTAATATATGTGACACGTTATGCTAAAATGGACCCTATCCGAACTCCAAAAATCCAAATTTTACAAACTTGTTAGACTCACCACAGGTCAACCAGATCCCGTATGCGAAATATGAACATATAGCGAGATACAGAAAACATTCCGGATTTAGAAAATTACATAAAAGTGTCGGCCCTAGTCTGGCTGCGCGGACTGCGCAGACTGATTAGGGTCGATATTTTTCACACTTCCGATAAGGTCCCTTTTAGCGTGATGAGTCACATATTCTTTATTTCCTCCATATTTGGAGATCAATTTCAAATACATATAGATTGATTAAACAGACAAATGCACAAACAATGGAACAATAGTCATTTCCTACTGTTGCATGCAAAACTGCAGAAAACCCTAACATGTTTTATGTTCTTTTGTCATATTTGACAAATTTCTAAAACAGTTAATGCCGAGTTTTGTTGAATTATACAAAAAAAACTTCCTTCTAGAATTTCTAGTAGATACGCAGTCCAATATGGCATGAATGCTAACATTGGTTCCCTCCCAAGATACTTGACATAGATCTATGTCACATTCAGATTTAACGTAAGCTATTTGGGCTTCCAACTGTTTAGAGAAAACGGTATTTTCTTATTTGATGATATTTTTTTCAGTGAAAACAAATAAAAAAGATTGAGTATCTTATGGCATTTGAGAACATCTTGAATCCAGATCAACATGTGCATATGCACAGTCTGATCAGGATCCATATTGTTCTCAAATAGCTCGTTCATGAACTGTGGTAACTTAATTTGCTTGGGAAAATATTGAGGCAAAAGAAGAAAATGCTGATAATCAGCATTTTCTCCTTTTGTCTCAATGTTTTCTGTCCTAAATAATACTCCTTATTGAACTGCATTTGACTATACACTCTTATCTTGAAACTCAGTTTGCTGAAATGTTCTATAGACAATTTGTCCAGATCTTGACACATTTATATGCGCGAAATGTCTTTGAAACTTTGCAAATTAACCCTTTCCAAAACACGACCTTGTTCTGACATCCCTTAAAGAAACGGTCTTGGAAAACAAAAGAAGAAAATACTGAAAACCAACATTTCCTACTTTCGTCTCAATACGTTTTGTGATGTAATATACACACGTGTTATTCTCTATCGATAACCATTTTGGCGTTTCCATCATATTTCATTTAAGAATACTGTAGATTTTTGCATTGGGAAAGGGTTAGAATTGTAGGTCCCCTCTCAAATTTATTTTCACAATAATCTATCACCTCTCCGTTTGAACATCTTAGTGTTTGAATTATATTCAATTTGTCATTTACTACGGTTTCCAATCAAAACTTTTGAATTTGTCGCTGGTAAAGTACGAGCGTCTTGGTGCAGAGATTGGTTATTCCAATGCATATAGATGCTATCAGTTTTGTTTGTTTTTTTGTTTTTGTTTTTTTTTGTTTTGTTTTTTTTTAAGTTGTTATTTATAAGCGAAAAATACGCCTTTAACGTTGAGACAGAAATTGCATATTGCATTTACATCCAAACTGTTGTGGACAACAATTTGATTAATTTTAGCACAAAAATATATCTTTCTCGTAAACGGCGGAATATTTTGGCTAGAAATTTTCAGAATGTTCATAAGAAAATATGCTCTTTCAGATAAGAATATAAGTAAAGTTTATGAAAAATATCGTGAAATGTCACTTTAACCCATTACCACACAGTGACTCTTTTTAACTCCTCACAAGATAATGGCTTTAGAAAACATCGTGAAAAATGAAGAAATTGCTTGTGACAAGCAATTTCTTCATTTTCCACAATGTTTTCCATCAAAAAAAATTCATTCACTTAAAATTGTCGTCTGCAGGATCTTTCAATTTGGACCGCCCTATTTTTTGTCGTTTGGTAATGGGTTAAAATTATTTACAAGCAGCTTGTGTCTACTACCACAAATTGGGTAGTAGACGATTATTAACACTTTTAGATTTGCAGTTCAAAAGGGTCAAGTGTCTCAGCTGACACAGCTCCTGGTGGCAAGCAGTTCCAAAGGGGTATAATCCGGGGAAAGAAAGAAAATCTAAATGTATCAGAATAGGCAAATGGTCTAGAATATTGGTAGGGGTGAGTAGATGATGGTCTAGTTGATGGCAGGGTTTGTAGAGGTTTCAGGTACTTGCCCTTATCAATGGTAACCAATCCATGATGGATTTTATGCAAGAAAACCAGACTGCCGTTGTTTCTTCTTTGCTGGAGGGTGGGTCATGAAAGTTCCTCCAGCTTTTCACCTACATGACTGCGATTTCTCAACCGCCTAAAATAGCACCGAGCTGCTGTCCTCTGAGTCTTTTCCACCCTACTAATGTCTGAAGATGAGTATGGGCTCCATATACAAAAAGCATTGGGGCCTTTCTAGAGTTTTGTAGGCAGTTTCCTTAGAGCTCCTTGGGGCAAAGGATAAGTTCCTCCTAAGAAAACCGAGAGTCTTGTTTGCTCTGTTGGTTATTTCTTGTATATATTCACCAACAACTATGATTCTTGGTATAAAGGCACACTTCCCTGAGTGGGACTCGAACCCGGGTCCTCCGGGTTGCAAGCACAGTACTCTCACGACTGTGCTATGAAGGGTGCAAACTAAACCGGAGTGACTCCTCTTCATAACGGAACCGGAAGTCAAATTTACGCTCATACAAAAGCTTACCTCCTACGCTTTCAAGCGTCTACAAAATGAGGACGAAAATCTAAACTTCAAGTGGAAAAGATCAAATTTTAGAGCAAAACGCTCGTGTCAGTGACTCAGAGGATGATGTCTTCACCTGGAGATAATCGGAACAGGTTACTGGACAATATGCCACATTCATATGGGACGAATGTGTTCACAAACAACTTATCTCGGATAGAGACTACAGAGAGTGACAGTGACTCGGGATACACGGAGTTGTTGCGGGGAAGTGTGCCGTGTCCAACATGTCGTGGCCTCGGAAATGTTCCGAAAGGTAGCATTTTATTCTAGCTCTAAACTAGGTATGAGTAAAATACCCCCCCCCCCCCGGCGCATACGCCAAAGAGGGGCTTGTCAGTAAAATTGGCCATTTTAAGCTCCACTGGCCAGTGAGCTATTGTTATGGCGTTGTGTCCGTTGTGTGTGTGTCTGTCCGTGCATGCGTCCGTCCGTGCGTCCGTTAACCTTTTCCTTAAAAATCTTCTCTCAAATTAGTGGGCCAATTTTGACCAAACTTTGCTGGAATGTTCCTTGGGTGACCGCAGTGCTTCTGAAATAGATATATAGATATAGATATATATAGGTACGGACAAGCAGATTTTGAAAGCTAGGTTGTCCGTGGACAAGTGTAAAATCTGGTTATCTTTTTTTCTTTTTCTCACAATATTTTTAAACAGTGTAATTACTCAGTGACGGATGGAGAGGGGGTTGGGGGGGTTCAAACAAACCCCCTTTGAAGCCTAATTATTACATTTTCATGCAGAAATCCAGTCATTTGTAAAAAAATAGGAAAACGAACCCCCCTAATTGTAAATTCGAACCCCCCTCTCAGATATCCTGGATCTGCCACTGTTACTGATAGTTAAATGTACAAATTTTATTTAAACCAATAGTTAGAATTTCATAATAGATATATGCAATCAGGGGTGTAAAATTATTTTTTCTTCCACTCGCCCTGTAGGACTAGTAGCCCAAAAAAGTCACTCGTCCTTATGACTATGTTACTCATCCTGTAATTGTGTTATGTGTTTGTCTTTTGTAAGGTAGATGTAGGGGGGTTATCTACAATATGTTGATGATCGACGCATTTCGTGTGTTTAGGCCTTTTATCATAAAATTTCAAAGTATCTTTCTAACATTTGGATATGATTCAAATACGCAACGAAGATTTCTTGTCTGCATAAATGCTAGATATTTTCTTACAGAACAACTCATTTCCTTCTTTTTCGGCCCACAAACAAAAACACCAAAAGCCAAGACTAGACTTCAAATTATGTTTACTTGTCATACACCTTTTTTTGTGACTTACTCTTTTCATTATGTAGAAATGCTCATTCTTTGGAATCTTTACCTTATTTTTCATTGTCATTTCCATGAACTTTCGACCCGAATAAAAACCTTTTAAAAATCGTTCTTTGACTTGTTGAATTAGATTGCAGTAGACAGCGTTGAGGTAATTTATACACAGTAATAAATTATGTAAATTTGTAACGGTGTCGCCACAGACAATAATTTTTATTAATCTGCATACCTGCCTGAAAACTTCCTGTTTATCGGAGGTACTGTAAAAATTCAACATTGGTCTCCCATTGATCTTGAATCTTAGGACAGAGTTTATAGATTTATTGCACAGATCGTGACTGAGAAAAAACACATTATTGAGTTGAAATATGTTTTTATTCATTTGCCAGACAATATTTTTACTCACCCGGTAGGACTAGTAGATAATTTTTCCACTCGCCCGTTGTCAATTGCAGGCTGTCCAGCGTCCCTAAAATTCCTAAAAAATCCTAATTTTTTTGGACTTTGCTAAAATTCCTAATAAAATGGTGAAAACAAGAGGAATTCCTAAAAAAGCCCTTATTTTTTCTTGCAATTCCTAATTTTTTACAGTAACCTCACCTGAGCACGAAATGCTCAAAGGTGAGCGATTGTGAGGGTTCACTTTCTGTCTGTCTGTCTGTCTGTATGTCATAATGTGTCTGTGCACACTGACATAAAGGTCTCCTCCCAAGCTGTTTGCCCTAGAGCTTTGAAATTTTGAATAGCTGTTTTTCAGTAATAACGTAACTGCAGCTTTTTATGAGCTACAGTTGGGAGGTGGTTTTTTTTTTGAAAAGCAGTGATATATATGGAATTGTCTTTTTACCCTCCACCAATATACTTTATATTATTTTTGTGCAATGAAAATTACCCATATGTCTTTTGATATCAGGTTTCAAATAGAGAATAAGTTTTTCCTTAAACCATTTGGCCTAGACCTGTGAAATTTTGTGGATAGCATCATCTCAGGGATAAGCCCTACTAGACAAAACTTTAAGATATTTTCCATTTTTTCAAACCATAATTGGCCTAGGGCTTCAAATATTTTCGCGTGTAGCATCTTCAAATTATCTTAATGATTTGAAAATTAGCAATATACTGGGTATGCTATAGTTCAACACACTTTGTAACACAACCAGGGAAATCTTTTACAGCCTTCTCCCAAACTGTTTGACCTAGAGCTTTGAAATTTTTACAGTATCAATTTATTTTGGAATATACTTCAAATATCAATAATTATGTATTTGAGAATAAACCATATGTTTTGGTTCCTTGGTTTAACATAAGGATATATAAGGATGTCTTTTACCATCTTTCTTTCCAAACTGTTTCTCCAAAAGCTTTGAAATTGAAATTTTGTATTCTCTCATGAATCTCTCCCAGAGTGATATCATTATTATTGTTGTGCATTGAAAATATGCCTTACGTCGTGGGCTCCTGTTTATGAAGAAAGGGGAACTGTTTTAGAAAGGTCTTTGCAAAAAACAAAAGGTATAATGGAGATTTTAAATTTTGTATCCTGGATCTATACAGGGATGCTTCAAATTATTATTAGGCAATGAAATTTCAGCATTTTTTGTAGGCTCTTAGATTTTTGATAGAGGTGAAGAGAAAAATCTTTGACAATATTCTTCCAAACTAAGCTGTGGAAGTTATTGTGTACCATGGCCTCATGACTCCTTTCCAGGATGCTAATGGCCTACAAATTATGCATTGAACACCAGTATATGTCTTGAGGTTTTCTCATGTGAGTGATGTAGGTCCATCTAGACCTCTTGTTTAGTCATTAGTTGGCTATCTGGTAATTTGTCTGTGTCTTACTCATCTATGGTAGTTCAAGGCAACTGAAAAGAAGTTCAAATGCCAAGCTGTATGTTGGGTCTGATTTGTATAAACAAATAGTTGAGACAATGAGATTGTAAGATGCCTTGACTGCTATGAAGATAAAAAGCGAGTCTTTTAATATCAAACATGAAATGTTCAGTCTATTTTAATACATTTACCACCAAACTTTTACCACTGAATTCCTAATTTTAGCCCTAAAATTGCCCTAATTTTTTCGATTTTAGTCCCTAAAATATGCCCTAATTTTTTGACTGGAGGTGCTGGACAGCCTGCAATTGCTTCTCGCCAATGCGAGCGAGACAGTGGAATTTTACACCCCTGGCAATAAACATAATAAGCTAATAAAAAGTACATGGGCATTGTACGGACAAGTTGATTTTTGATACGGACAAGTCAATTTTGGTTTAACGCTTGTCCGTGGACAATTAGATTTTAAAAATATTTCAGAAGCACTGCTGACCCTTTACTTAAATTGTTCAAAGAATTTCGATTGGTAATTAATGTGGGCGTGGCAGGACGGGGCTTTTCAGACTTAGAGAAATCACAAAATAGACTTAGAGAAATCACAAAATAATTCTTTAAAAATCAACCATTCAGCCAATTTTGATCAAACTTGGCAGAAATGTACCTTTTGAGACCCTTAAAGGGTGTCCGATCACGTACAAATGTACGTGAATCACGCAAGATCAACAAAAATCACGTACTATGTTTTCACCCAAAACGTCCAAGAACGTACGCAAAATGAGTCCCTTATCATGTATAAAAATAAGATGATAATCCTTGCTGTTGTTAACGAAAGAAAAACGAGCTTGCTAGCCGAGTAATAAAATCGAAACTGCCAAATTCGGTCATTCGGATCTCTCTATTTTTTCCCATAATTGTACTTGACCAAGATGCTGCGTTTTTGCGATTTTATTCAACCAAAACGCTAGACTGGTACCCATTCGTGTAAATAACTGAATACACCCAAATACACTTCCAATTTGTTACTAAAAATAGTAACACTTTTTGATGCCAGATCGAGGCTCTGACCCAAATGTGAGTAAAGCATCCAACGTGCAATGGAAATGAACGGAGGAAAGAAGAAGTTTAAGAGGCTTCACACTCCGTTTAGTGATGATTCCTCTGTGAATCTCGACGGGATATCATTGACTGACTTCCATTTATGGCTTTTATCGGCTTTTAAGTCATTTTTGACCCTCCAAAAAATTAGTATCCTCGGATCTTTTGAGGACCTAGCCGCAAGGTTAAACTGTCATATTCACGCAAACCCCCCTTCCCCAACAAAAAAAAAAAATAGTACGAAACATGCCATTTTCAGTGTGAAGATGATTATGTCAGTACCGAAAGGTTTATGAAGAAAGATAATTCATTATGGTAGATCAATTTGATAATAAAAACATAGCTGTTAAAGCCCATTTCCCAAACGACAAATTATTTAGACTTTTCAAGTTTGACAGCGGCTTAACCCTTTCCTAAACGGCACCTGATTCAATTTGGAAGCTCTTGCAGATAACAGAATGGGTATCATGAAAGTAGGTTTTTTAGTGCAAGGGCGGATCTAGAGTGGGGGGGGGGTCGGAATATCCGCACTCCCCCCCCCCCCCCCCCCCCCCCCCCCCCCCCCCCTGGAATCATCCGAAAATTGAATGTTGACTATACTGTATAATTAAAGCGTCAATATAGGCCTAACGTTATATATAATTTAACTCATTTAAGTCATCATTTGGGCGTGGACCCCTCCGCGGCTGGGAATCCATCCTGTGACCTGTCCATTATTGGATCTAATCTAGAGCACAAACACATGCAAAATATTACCGCTCACACTTGGACAGTACTAAGGAGCTCACTTGCTCCTGCAGAATTCTTTTTATATGGTTTTCAAAAGCAGTAGCTCATCCTGAACTTGCATGGTGGTAATGGGCGATGGAGACAGGGTACGAATGATTACAAGCCAAAAAATCTCTTTTTTTCAATCAAAGTTGCAAAAATATTCCTGTAACTGAAAACTCTAATAATTAACGCAAATGACTGTATAAAATATTCTTAATACTTAGGCAGAATAAATGAAAAATGCTCGCGCGAAAATAACGACTCGCACAATGAATTATATAGTAAAAAGACCACGTGACCTTTTGTTTGCTCACATCATGCGCAGGTCACGGTTAAAAATTTGGAACTGTATCAGGGTGTATTAAGTAGATTTCAGGTACGGGAACCAGACTACCAAAACGCTCGAAACATAAAGCGTCTACAATTCTGCATGATCATGGCATCTAAACAACAGACTGGATTTTTTTTTAATTTCAAATGCACGCAATTGGAAAATCAAAATAAATGGAGGAAACAATGAATGCATCACTCAGTCTGGACTATCATCCACTGTTGAATCTATAATCAAAGTTCATTGCTCAGTCAGTTCGGACGGAGAAAAGGGAACAATGCCGATGGGATGAGACAGATGGCCATAAGTCGCTCGAGCGTTTAGGCCATAGGTGGGGCGACGACGCACCACTAAATTATTGAAAGGCCCGAAATGGTTGGGATAAAGCTATTGCGTCGATAACGGTCTAAAACAGTTTAACTAGATATTAATCTAGATACAGTTACAATCTTTTAAACATTACTGACGGTAGCATATTTTAAACGAGGAAAATGGACTTATTTTTATGGAAAGGATTTTACGACTGATATTAAAACTGGCCTACCAGAACCAATTTTATCTCTTTCGCAAACAAGACCTGTTTTTAGAATCTTCCAAAATGAATATTGATTGATTAATTGATTGATTGATTGGTTGATTGGTTGATTGATTGATTGATTGATTGATTGATTGATTGATTGATTGATCGATTGATTGATCGATTGATTGATCGATTGATTGATTGGGATTTTACCCATTCCAAAACAACAAGAATTTAGACTGTTTTAACTTGAAAACTGAGCACTATGTATAAAACGGATGATGATAAAGATAGAAGTTTGTCTTTTATAAATGTAAACAGCTTGCTTGAAAAACGTTCAAGCAAAAGGAGAAAATACTGGTTATCAGCATTTTTGTCTTCTTTTGTCCCAATGTTTTCCCAAACTTTTTGTATTGGGGATCTAAAATCCATGTCTTGATAGATTTATATGCTTACCCCAAAAATTTCGGGGGAGCATATCAATTGTCGCTACGCTGTCCGTCCCTCCTTCCGCCCGTCCACAGACACCATAGACATTTTTGCCGTTTCTTGATTTGAGGCTGCGGCACAGAAAAAGGGGCTTAGGTGTAGAAAATAGTTTTTCACAATTTCTCATCATCTAATAGTCAGAATTTAATAAATTTTTGTACTTAAGTGACAAATGAGATGTTCTAGACCAAATTCTATAAATAATTTATAAAAAAAAAAACTTGTCGTAGTAAAAAGGGATTTATGGTATGATAGCTTTTTTGTGACAAACACTTGTTCGGGGAGCATTATGCGACTATGACGGCTCTTGTGTAGAAAAGGGTTAAGTAATAACTCCTATTTAAATGCAGGCATGTTTTGTCTTTTTTTTTCGGCGACAAGAGCGCATTCAGGCCTATTGTATGCCTATTCTGCAGCATCCAGCTGCTATCTCACAAGAATCATTGACAAATATCTACATATTGTGTCGAAACAATTGACTTAAAATTGTCAAACTTTGAAAATGAAAAGTTCCATTTTTGTCGTTGGGGGTTTTACCCTCTCACAAACAAAACCTGGTTTTAACATTCATAAAAATGACCATGGAAACATTTAGGAAAAAGAAGATATTCAGCATTTTCTCTTTTAAAAAAAGTTGTTCACTAGTTTCTGTGCTTCATTATTTATACACAAATAGTGAAACTTATTCATGGACACCAGTCTCATCGCCTGATGCAGCTTTCTAACTAAATGACTGTGAAATTTTGAGATTCGTGACCCAAGCCCATTTTCTAGATAGCTTATTCTTCAATCCACATCCTTTGTAAGCTACCTATGTACACCTGTAATTGTAGGTGGGATATATGATAAGGTCCTATATAGTTTCTTAAGTAAATTCACTGTGGCCATAAGTGGGGTATGTGATAAGGTCCTATATAGTTTCTTAAAGTAAATTCACTGTGGCCATAAGTGGGATATGTGATAAGGTCCTATATAGTTTCTTAAAGTTAATTCACTGTGGCCATAAGTGGGATATGTGATAGGGTCCTATATAGTTTCTTAAAGTAAATTCACTGTGGCCATAAGTGGGATATGTGATAAGGTCATATATAGTTTCTTAAAGTAAATTCACTGTGGCTATAAGTGGGATATGTGATAGGGTTCTATATAGTTTCTTAAAGTAAATTCACTGTGGCCATCAGTGGGATATGTGATAGGGTCCTATATAGTTTCTTAAAGTAAATTCACTGTGGCCATAGGTGGGATATGTGATAGGGTCCTATATAGTTTCTTAAAGTAAATTCACTGTGGGCATATGTGGGATATGTGATAGAGTCCTATATAGTTTCTTAAAGTAAATTCACTGTGGCCATAAGTGGGATATGTGATAGGGTCCTATATAGTTTCTTAAAGTAAATTCACTGTGGCCATAGGTGGGATATGTGATAGGGTCCTATATAGTTTCTTAAAGTAAATTCACTGTGGCCATAGGTGGGATATGTGATAGGGTCCTATATAGTTTCTTAAAGTAAATTCACTGTGGCCATAAGTGGGATATGTGATAAGGTCCTATATAGTTTCTTTAAGTAAATTCACTGTGGCCATAAGTGGGATATGTGATAAGGTCATATATAGTTTCTTAAAGTAAATTCACTGTGGCCATAGGTGGGATATGTGATAGGGTCCTATATAGCTTCTTAAAGTAAATTCACTGTGGCCATAAGTGGGATATGTAATAGAGTCCTATATAGTTTCTTAAAGTAAATTCACTGTGGCCATAGGTGGGATATGTGATAGAGTCCTATATAGTTTCTTAAGTAAATTCACTGTGGCCATAGGTGGGATATGTGATAAGGTCCTATATAGTTTCATAAAGTAAATTCACTGTGGCCATAGGTGGGATATGTGATAGGGTCCTATATAGTTTTTAAAGTAAATTCACTGTGGCCATAGGTGAGATATGTGATAGGGTCCTATATAATTTCTTAAAGTAAATTCACTGTGGCCATAAGTGGGGTATGTGATATAAGGTCCTATATAGTTTCTTAAAGTAAATTCACTGTGGCCATAAGTGGGATATGTGATAAGGTCCTATATAGTTTCTTAAAGTAAATTCACTGTGGCCATAGGTGGGATATGTGATAGAGTCCTATATAGTTTCTTAAGTAAATTCACTATGGCCATAGGTGGGATATGTGATAGGGTCCTATATAGTTTCATAAAGTAAATTCACTGTGGCCATAGGTGGGATATGTGATTGGGTCCTATATAGTTTTTAAAGTAAATTCACTGTGGCCATAGGTGGGATATGTGATAGGGTCCTATATAGTTTCTTAAAGTAAATTCACTGTGGCCATAAGTGGGGTATGTGATAAGGTCCTATATAGTTTCTTAAAGTAAATTCACTGTGGCCATAAGTGGGATATGTGATAGGGTCCTATATAGTTTCTTAAAGTAAATTCACTGTGGCCATAGGTGGGATATGTGATAGAGTCCTATATAGTTTCTTAAAGTAAATTCACTGTGGCCATAGGTGGGATATTTGATAGGGTCCTATATAGTTTCTTAAAGTAAATTCACTGTGGCCATAGGTGGGATATGTGATAGAGTCCTATATAGTTTCTTAAAGTAAATTCACTGTGGCCATAGGTGGGATATGTGATAGGGTCCTATATAGTTTCATAAAGTAAATTCACTGTGACCATAGGTGGGATATGTGATAGAGTCCTATAGAGTTTCTTAAAGTAAATTCACTGTGGCCATAGGTGGGATATGTGATAGGGTCCTATATAGTTTCTTAAAGTAAATTCACTGTGGCCATAAGTGGGGTATGTGATAAGGTCCTATATAGTTTCTTAAAGTAAATTCACTGTGGCCATGAGTGGGATATGTGATAAGGTCCTATATAGTTTCTTAAAGTAAATTCACTGTGGCCATAAGTGGGATATGTGATAGGGTCCTATATAGTTTCTTTAAGTAAATTCACTGTGGCCATAAGTGGGATATGTGATAAGGTCCTATATAGTTTCTTAAAGTAAATTCACTGTGGCCATAAGTGGGATATGTAATAGAGTCCTATATAGTTTCTTAAAGTAAATTCACTGTGGCCATAGGTGGGATATGTGATAGAGTCCTATATAGTTTCTTAAGTAAATTCACTGTGGCCATAGGTGGGATATGTGATAGGGTCCTATATAGTTTCATAAAGTAAATTCACTGTGGCCATAGGTGGGATATGTGATAGGGTCCTATATAGTTTTTAAAGTAAATTCACTGTGGCCATAGGTGAGATATGTGATAGGGTCCTATATAATTGCTTAAAGTAAATTCACTGTGGCCATAAGTGGGGTATGTGATATAAGGTCCTATATAGTTTCTTAACCCATTACAACACAGTGACGCCTTTTGACTCCTCATTAGATAACTCCTTTAGAAAACATTGTGGAAAATGAAGAAATTGCTTGTGACAAGCAATTTCTTCATTTCCCACAATGTTTTCTCTCCTAAAAGTTACACAATTTTTGAATTTCATCGTGTTGAAAATGTCGTCTGCAACTTCTTTCAAATTGGACTACCCCAAAATTTTGTCGTCTGGTAAAGGGTTAAAGTAAATTCACTGTGGCCATAAGTGGGATATGTGATAAGGTCCTATATAGTTTCTTAAAGTAAATTCACTGTGGCCATAGGTGGGATATGTGATAGAGTCCTATATAGTTTCTTAAGTAAATTCACTATGGCCATAGGTGGGATATGTGATAGGGTCCTATATAGTTTCATAAAGTAAATTCACTGTGGCCATAGGTGGGATATGTGATTGGGTCCTATATAGTTTTTAAAGTAAATTCACTGTGGCCATAGGTGGGGTATGTGATAGGGTCCTATATAGTTTCTTAAAGTAAATTCACTGTGGCCATAAGTGGGGTATGTGATAAGGTCCTATATAGTTTCTTAAAGTAAATTCACTGTGGCCATAAGTGGGATATGTGATAAGGTCCTATATAGTTTCTTAAAGTAAATTCACTGTGGCCATAAGTGGGATATGTGATAGGGTCCTATATAGTTTCTTAAAGTAATTTCACTGTGGCCATAAGTGGGATATGTGATAAGGTCATATATAGTTTCTTAAAGTAAATTCACTGTGGGATATGTGATAAGGTCCTATATAGTTTCTTAAAGTAAATTCACTGTGGCCATCAGTGGGATATGTGATAGGGTCCTATAGAGTTTCTTAAAGTAAATTCACTGTGGCCATAGGTGGGATATGTGATAGGGTCCTATATAGTTTCTTAAAGTAAATTCACTGTGGGCATATGTGGGATATGTGATAGAGTCCTATATAGTTTCTTAAAGTAAATTCACTGTGGCCATAAGTGGGATATGTGATAGGGTCCTATATAGTTTCTTAAAGTAAATTCACTGTGGCCATAGGTGGGATATGTGATAGGGTCCTATATAGTTTCTTAAAGTAAATTCACTGTGGCCATAGGTGGGATATGTGATAGGGTCCTATATAGTTTCTTAAAGTAAATTCACTGTGGCCATAAGTGGGATATGTGATAAGGTCCTATATAGTTTCTTAAAGTAAATTCACTGTGGCCATAAGTGGGATATGTGATAGGGTCCTATATAGTTTCTTAAAGTAAATTCACTGTGGCCATAGGTGGGATATGTGATAGAGTCCTATATAGTTTCTTAAAGTAAATTCACTGTGGCCATAGGTGGGATATGTGATATGGTCCTATATAGTTTCATAAAGTAAATTCACTGTGGCCATAGGTGGGATATGTGATAGGGTCCTATATAGTTTCTTAAAGTAAATTCACTGTGGCCATAAATGGGGTATGTGATAAGGTCCTATATAGTTTCTTAAAGTAAATTCACTGTGGCCATAAGTAGGATATGTGATAAGGTCCTATATAGTTTCTTAAAGTAAATTCACTGTGGCCATAAGTGGGATATGTGATAAGGTCATATATAGTTTCTTAAAGTAAATTCACTGGGGCTATAAGTGGGATATCTGATAGGGTTCTATATAGTTTCTTAAAGTAAATTCACTGGGGCTATAAGTGGGATATCTGATAGGGTTCTATATAGTTTCTTAAAGTAAATTCACTGTGGCCATAAGTGGGATATGTGATAGGGTCCTATATAGTTTCTTAATGTAAATTCACTGTGGGCATATGTGGGATATGTGATAGAGTCCTATATAGTTTCTTAAAGTAAATTCACTGTGGCCATAAGTGGGATATGTGATAGGGTCCTATATTGTTTCTTAAAGTAAATTCACTGTGGCCATAAGTGGGATATGTGATAGGGTCCTATATAGTTTCTTAAATTAAATTCACTGTGGCCATAAGTGGGATATGTGATAGAGTCCTATATAGTTTCTTAAAGTAAATTCACTGTGGCCATAAGTGGGATATGTGATAGGGTCCTATATAGTTTCTTAAAGTAAATTCACTGTGGCCATAGGTGGGATATGTGATAGGGTCCTATATAGTTTTTAAAGTAAATTCACTGTGGCGATGGTGGGATATGTGATAGGGTCCTATATAGTTTCTTAAAGTAAATTCACTGTGGCCATAAGTGGGGTATGTGATAAGGTCCTATATAGTTTCTTAAAGTAAATTCACTGTGGCCATGAGTGGGATATGTGATAAGGACCTATATAGTTTCTTAAAGTAAATTCACTGTGGCCATAAGTGGGATATGTGATAGGGTCCTATATAGTTTCTTAAAGTAAATTCACTGTGGCCATAAGTGGGATATGTGATAAGGTCATATATAGTTTCTTAAAGTAAATTCACTGTGGCTATAAGTGGGATATGTGATAGGGTTCTATATAGTTTCTTAAAGTAAATTCACTGTGGTCATAAGTGGGATATGTGATTGAGTCCTATAAAGTTTCTTAGTAAATTCAATGTGACTATCAGTGGGATATGTGATAGGGTCCTATAT
Source organism: Fragum sueziense (assembly GCA_963680895.1). NCBI lineage: Eukaryota > Metazoa > Mollusca > Bivalvia > Cardiida > Cardiidae > Fragum > Fragum sueziense. The sequence continues at coordinate 10,275,846 of OY804606.1, read as the reverse complement.
AGTTTCTTAAAGTAAATTCACTTTGCCATAGGTGGGATATGTGATGGAGTCATATTTAATTTCTTAAAAGTAATTTCACTGTGGCCATAGGTTGGATAAGTGACCCTTGGATAAGTGATAATGTCCTTTATAGTTTTTAAAGTAAAATCACTGTGGCCATATGTGGAATATATGATTGAGTCCTATATAGTTTCCTTAAGTTCTACGAGGGTTGTCCCCATAAATCGTAGACAATGTCGATAAATCAAAAACATCTGGATAGATATTTCTATATTTTTCCATAGCTAAAGCCCACACCTTTTGACGCCACTTTGACGAAAAATAAAGTTAAATGCTTACGTTATACCAAATATATAGAGTTTTTTGCAAAGGCATGCACCGACCCGCGGCGCACGTCACAACGTCATGATGTAACAACGTCACATTTTAACGGGAAACCGAACGGCATTTTCTTGTCTTATGATTGAACTTTGTAGCTTTATCGCAGATACTCTTGATTTTTTAGTAATTTTGAAATCAATAATTGATAAATTAATTCAACCAAGTGTATTTTCATCTCAAAGTCCGTTTTATTCGCCATACTCTTGTGCATTTTCCGTTAATCGTTATCAGTGACTTCTTTATACCATTTAACGCCCGCTCTTCTAAACAATCTCGGCCTTCTCCGGGGGCAATATTACTGAAACGTCGTTTTGAGACTTTCAAAAAAGTGTCCATACAAATGTATGTGCTATAAACACGTGGCTGTGTATTTTGATTAGTTTCATCTTCATTAAAGATTCAATGTGTTATACTGCTCTCCACACCGAAGAACGAACAATTTACGGTGCGCCGCAATTTTCAGCAACGTCGTCTTTTTACGTCAACGACATTGTTATTCATTTTCTTTTAAAACATATTAGTTGGAAAACGAATAACGTCAACGCCTTGAAATTTTGCACAATTACAAAACATAATTTACTCGATGCGGCTGTGTGACTTTTTTGACTGAAAATAGAAACCAAAATTTTTTATTACGACAGTTAATCAGGAACGACAAGCGGGAAAGGCATTATTTTTTACGTGCGCAGCACGACCAGTATGCGCTTAAAATAATTGGGTAAAACTGGATATAAAGGAAATATATGAAAAGCAAATGAATGAAAATCAAGTCAAAAATGGACAAACAATGGTCATACGGAAAATAAATATTGTGCAACGTTAATAAGACAAGTTATCGAATGTGTCTACGATTTATTGGGACAACCCTCGTATATAGTCAACATTACTCATTGCATATTTATCAAGTTCGGGTGCAACTATACTGATTATACCAGGAGTCACTAAAATTCATTTGAATGCTCCAATCCATCTAGATTTTATAATCAAATTCCACGAACTCTTTGCTCGATCCTCGAACTTTGGGAAACGTGAACAGAGAGGGGGAGATCGCTGAAAACAAATGAGGTGGGCTATCATTTCCCTCGATATTTTTCGCGCTAAACAGTTTTAAATTCCCGTATATTTTTGTCTTTATTTTGCTGGGATGGACTATTTTGAATTTATCATTGGGAAGACCAGTCAGAATACGTTAAACTATTTCCAAACGACCCCTTTTATATATATATTAAAACCCCAGTTAATTAGAATAAAATTCTATGATCATTGACTAAGCAGCCAGTCTACAATATTTCCAGTCTATTTTTTGTTTATTTTGGACTGACTAATTTGACGCATCACTTTATCCATTTTTGGATAAAAATCACTACGTAGTGCGCATAACTCCGAATCCTGTCGCTAAAAAGTAGCAAGCAGAAAATTGCAATAAAAGCTATTATGCAACAAATTAAAGTTTGATTTTCGTCTCAATTTTATCGAATAAAATAATTAATTCAAATCAGATTATTCATTTTACTTTATGCAAGCATGTGAAGCAAATGTGCTGCGTGACAGGAAGTACCACGTGTATGCATTTTACGGGCGCAGACATCTTGAAAGTAGTTAACCCAGAATGCCCAACCAAGATAGATGGTAATCGACAGGTGGCGACATCTATTGGTAGATATTGATTCTATGATCGCAACCTCCACACAAATGAAACATTATTAGAAATTATGACTGGTTTGTACTGATGGACTCAAATCACCCTTTCTCAAACGAGACCATGTTTTGTCGTTCGTAAGGCAAAGGGGTTAGGGAAGCTATAGGACAAAATGCTGATGACCAACATAATCATATTTCTCGTTTTGTCTAAATAACGGCTTTCTTTGCTATATTGTACACAATACTAATCGCAACCATTTCTTATACAAAATATGTTCTTGGTGTTACAAGTGCAAATGGTTTGGCAAAACGTTGAGAGAAAAGAAGAAATTGCTGGTCAGCAATTTCCCCTTTTCTTTCAATATTTTCCGCATAGTTATACGTAAACAATCTTCTATTAGTTATTATTCTAATCAAGTATTTTCTCATCTGTAAATTCTTTCAAATAGGACTGGCCTTACTTTTTGCCCATCAGAAACTTCCATTTAGAAATATGTAGTATTTATCGTCGGTTTATTGCAAAACCTCGTATCTACAGCCTAAGTCAATCTGTAGATACGATGCTGTTCAATAACACCGACGATATACCGTTGTCAAACGCACGAAATAGGGAGCACAAAACTTCAGTCTGATTAAAATCCGGTGTTAGCTTACAGTAACATCTGACAGGCACCAGTAAGGGATCATCTTCAAGGCACTTTCTTCTGACCAATTAAATAAACGTTTTCAAGAGTCTGATCAGCGATAAAACCGACAATTATGCCACAATACATCATATTTCAGTACAGAACCATGTGTTTGTCGTGGAAAATCATACATGACAAAATATTTAATTGGTCAGCGTTAATATAACCGAGATTTTGGTTTTCTTGGCAGATGACCCGTAACTAGTGCCTATCAGATGTTACTGTAAGTTAACCCCGGATTTTAATCAGATTGACAAAACTTATTTTGTGTCAGCCTTTCAGCAGGACTATGATCTTACCACGGCTTAATAACGAGGTTTATGCTAGGTTCCCACTGCCGATCTGATCAACTCGATCAACACGACCACCTAATTTCCCCGATCAAGCCCGACCAAATGTATGTACACGACTTCTTCTCGATCTCTAGTCGATCAAACTAGACCCCGGCCCGAGCACTCCCGATCATTTCCCGATTGAAACACGACCATCTTTCCGATTTCTACTCGATTATGCCGTCCTTAATTCGAGCCCTACACAATCAGGACCCGACCATCTCGATCTACAGGGTGTTTCATAATATATGGTACAGTTTCAAATAGATATACAGCATACTTCATACAATCTTGCTATAATCAAAATCATATCATTTGTTAGAGTAGAGAATATAGTTTTATAAGACATATATTATATAGTAACATTAGACAAATTAAGTAGACAACGCATTTTATTACATACAGTGTTTCCCATCAACTGCTCGAAACGACGTCCATTTTGACGTTACACTTGGCATTCAGTCTCTTAATGAAATTCACTGTAATTTCATACTTATCTTCAAACTTTTTAATAATTCTGTTAGCCTGCATTATGCTGATAAGCTTTTTATACGGACCATCTTCTTCAATCGTCTAATTAAATAAATGATATATATTCTATCAAATTACGACTTCAAAATTTACAGACATCTTTCCCTGGATAGCGTGATTTACGAAAAAACATATCATGTAAGATGACGTTAACAATGACGTCTTGACGTCTTGATATTACCCAATAAATATTTTGTATAAAATGTCATTATCATATCTTCAAAATGATATAAAAATTGTTAATGTATGGCGTTATTGAACATGTTTTTAAGGTATAAAGTGCCTAATTAAAAACACCGCTTTATAGCCATACGAAATGTATCAAACTACACACACTTGTAAATACACTTCACATAAGTTGATTCACCGTGCCAGATTTCAAGATTGTGCTTCAAGAAGAAAATAATTTACAAATATCATTTTACTCTATATTCATATGCAAGGGAGGTAATTTTGAACATTTTTGTCAAATATTTCCATAAATATGCATTAATTCAAAATTCTAAACCGTACAAAATACTTATGTTTGTATTTGGAATGGAAATGTAACACAGTTTAGGAATTACTGGCACTTTTCAAATTTTGCCGCTGGCTTTTTGGTGCTAATTAGGCCTTTCTTACCTTAATTCATCTAAAAGTGTATCACATATTATAAAACACCCTGTATACACGAGACTACACGACTAGAACGAGCTGATTCTATTCTAGGTGTTCTGAATGAAAATCTTTCTGCAGTGTCTGTGAGTATTTAAAAATACAACAATTAATGCATTCTTTAAGGCATTAAATACCATTATTTCAATCGTAGGTGTTATGTCTCAGAGCGGGGAATCACATGAAGCACCATTTCCGATAATTTTCGACGTTTCCTTTAATAAAATCTGCGCGGGATCTCGTGCTGTTTGTACACATTTATTGCCACACGACCTTGTGTTCCCACTGCCGATCAGATCAACTCGATCAAACGATCGAATACAGATCGAGATCAGTCTGCAAGGGTAGTCGGGAGCGGTCGAGGTGATCGAAATTGATCTGCATCGCTCGGGCTTCCTACTCGACATTTTTGACAAGCAAAAATAGTCGGGTGCGATCGAGTACAAGTATGACCGAGAAGCGATTGTTTATTGATCGGGTTGAAGATCGACCTTATCGAGAATCAGCCGGGTCCGGAGATCGAGTGTGATTTGGTTGATAATCTGTATTCCGACCTGCACCGAAAGTGCACTCAATTACATCGACTTGAAATGGAGTAATTTCCGACCACACCCCGACCTCTGGTTCATCTGTTCACTCAATCAAATCAGGTGAAGAGATCGGGTTCGATCGACTAGAGATCGAGAAGAAGCCATATGGTCGGGTTTGATCGAGTGCATTTAAGCGATCGAGTAGATCGAGTTGATCTTCTATACGATCGATACCTTTCCGATGTATTTTCTACTCGATCACTTCATGGATTTTTTGACGTGTCAAAACAAATTAGCAGGATTCCCGATCGATGCAGACCAAACTGGATCATCTCGGCTAATCCCGATCACCAATGCCGACCGACCTCCATCGCTTGATCGGGTTTAATCGAGTTAATTTGATCGGCAGTGGGAACCTAGCATTAGATAACGAATAAACTAGGTCGGACTTCAAACTCGGTGGTTGGACTTTCTTTACCGTTATCCGCAATGCAAGAAAACATTTCTTTCCCAAAGAAAACATGGCTATGACGAAGACCGAAAACATTGAGGCAAAAGAAGGAAAATGTTGATAACACACATTTCCTCTTTTGTCTCAATACTTTATTGCAGACAAATATATATTGCCCACAAATCCTAATTTCGAATACACCCATTTTTTCGTCTACACCAGAGTTAAAGTTGGAACAGTGTATTGTTTTGTCATTTTGGAATGAATTAACATTCTTAAGGGGGGTCATTCGTGCTGGTCCGATATCTAGAGATATCTAGTGAAAGCTCTCGATTTATTTTGCATTCTGCACTGGACAACAAGGTAAGACACCATTATCACGGTGGCTAACCAACGTTACCTTTTGGAAAAGTACACACTCAGGCCGACTTCGTTTCATGCTATCACCAGACGATCGCTCCAAACGAACATTAATGCTATCACCAGACGATCGCTCCAAACGAACATTAATAGCATTAATAGCCCGAGCTATTTGACCTCATATCTGTCTGATACAGAACGGGAGTGAATCTAATAGATAGAACAGCGCTTGTTCCCGATAATGGGTCAAGCTATATAGTGTCAACCGAAGCCGGTCCTAAAATCGCTCGCTTCAAAATAGTTTTTTCTTTCTTTTTTTTTTCTCCAGCTTATATTCAACGGATTTTGACGAGATAAAGTAAAGGGCCATTCCCGATTCTCACTCACTCTACGTCAAACACCATGCTGTTTTCAAACATTCAAACGCAAGCGTTTTTCTGTACCCGCGAAAAAGTGCAAGACGTTTACGTCTGTCGCGAAAAATGCGTTTGATTGTTTGAAAAACCCACGGGATTTGGTGTAAAGCGATTTTGAACTAGGAATTGCGCCATCAATAACACGTTCGGTGCACTGTATAAGCCGCGAAATTAGAAGAAACTACATTGAAGCGGCGTGTGCACGTTTCCAAAAATTCACATGGGTTACCAATCGTGTTATAGGTGAACAAGTAAGGGAAACGCTGAAAAATCAACACTGTCTATCAGTTTCGATGTGAAACTGAACTTGAACCAGTTATTATGCCCGTATCCGCTGGAATCATTCGAACATGTGCTGGTACAGCTAATACGAGAACTCATTGTTTATAAGATAATAATTATCGACAACATCCGAAGCATTGACATTAATTGATTGATTGATAAAGGCCGGTTTAGTCGGAAACAACGTGTTATAGCGACATTCGGTGAGCTTCGTCGTAGGGGACATTAACCCTTTCCCAAACTAGACCTAGTTTTGACGTCCTTTAACTGAAGCGCTTTGGAAAACATTGAGACAGAAGAAGGAAATGCTAATAACATTTCTTCTATGCCTAATTATTTTCAGTGCAACTTTGAATACAAATCTCATTTTATCAGCATACATTTTGTTGTCTTTAGCAGTGCTTTTAAAATTTGACCACGCTTATACCGGTATCATGTGTTAACTTTGTCTTTTATTAGCCAGAAAAAGGTCGGAGTCAAGATGATAGTTGACCAAAGAAAAAAACAAACAATTCAGACATCGTCCTAGTATATCTTAACATTTTCATACAACCATTGTCCGATTTCTGCTTGAAATGGCTGAATACCGGATAATACTCACCGGATGATCTGTCGATATTTGAAAACAAGAGCTGTCCGAAGACAGCGCGCTCGACTTTCTAAGTGCTTAGTATAAAGGGGGCATAACTCCAAATAGAGTGGTCCCAGGGTCATGGGCCCTGATAGTAAGGTAGAAGGTGTGATGGTGAATAAGTATTCCAAGTTTGGGTTGAATCCCTTCGATAGTATGGAAGTTATTGATGTTTGAAAAAACTTTAACCTTGGTTGCAACGCCAACGCCGACGCCAACGCCGACGCCCGGGTGACAGTATAAGCTCTCATTTTCTTCGAAAAGTCGAGCTAAAAATAAGAAAATGGCGATTCACTACTTTCTCATTTCCTCCCCATGTTTTCAATCTCTCATTATACACATACCCGTTTTTGAATTCGGAATATTCCACATGTATCATTGATTGAGGGTAAGCGCAGCAACAGATCATTTTCCGTTATTTAACGGCGGCTTGTGCAACCACCAATAAGTTCAGTGTATTAGTGCAAACTCAACACCAAATCCGATTGACCAGCTGCTCATCACGCGTAAATATTGGTATTTCGAATAAGTTGGTGAGAGACAAATGATTTTGTCGAGAATATTTGCTAAGTGGCAGTTGGAAAAGGTGGAGACACTAAACACGGTGGAAATTGTGCACCATGGGATAGATAAATCTACGGACAAATTCGCCCCGCTTCAGGTAAGAAATTTTGCAATAATTTTCTTGTTTCTGTGTCAATTTTCAAGCGGTTTGTTCAAGGCCGCGGCCTTAGCGCAGTTGGCAGCGCATCTGACCCTCATACGAGAGGTCCCGGGTTCGATACCCGGCCGCGGCTAATACCCTTTCTGACAAAATTGTCACTCACCAATGGGTTTGAAATCGTTAACCTAAGTGGGCGAGCAGCTGGAGGCTCGGTAAGGGTGTTGTGGTAGTACTGGTTTGAGAAACAACAGGAATCCATGGGTAGGTGCTCCAGCCGCCGCGATATGACCCTGGTAGTTGAAAACGGCGTAAAACCCCAATAAACTTAAACTCAAGCGGTTTGTTGCATGTATCCCGCCTTACTGAGATTTTTAGAGATATATGACTAGTTTGTGGAATCTTTGTACTTTTTTCCAAAAATTGATCCTAACCGACCAAACAACAAAAATAATCAAACCGTTTTTCTAGTCGGTTGGGATCTTTTTTTGGGAAAAGTATCGGGGGTTTCCAGATAAGTAATGCATCTGAGGAAAGTTTATTGCACAAAGTCTTATCTGAAACGGGGCTAATTTGGCCGTAGTTGTTATCATTTCGCTTTCTGGTCGTTTGTGACAATATTTTGAGAAAAGTATCATGAGTTTTCTAATAAGCCATACATCCGATGAAAGAGCTGAATAAGGCGGGATGCACGCAACAAATCTTTTGAAAATTGACGCAGAGGTAAGAGAGTTATTGCAAAATATCTAATCAGAATCGAGACTAGTTTTGTCGGTAGTCGTTATCCATCCAATGGTGCACAATCTCCACCGTGTAAAGAGAAAAATGAATTAATCGCTTCTTCTACCCATATCCCTTTCATAGTATATTAAGATAAGGTGGCGTTTAAGTGACCCTTTTCAAAGCAATATCTAGTTTTGACGTCCACGGTTGAAAAGGTTTGGGGAAAATGATAGAAAAGAAGAAAATATTGATTGATATTCACCAATTTCCATGTCTTTTCCTTCAATATTTTCTATGCTATAAAGCATATTTCTACTTTAAAAATCATTCTGTTATCTGCAGCCCCTTCCTATGTGGAACACCGCCACATTTTGCCGTTTCGGAAAGAATTAGTTATGTCATGAATGATTTTAAATTATCGCTGTTGATGACCTTCTTTTCCAACTAACTGAACCAATCTGGCATTCGAACCAACAATCATCGGAATTACCGGGGTATCGTCAATGCCGTTACCGACCGAGATACCAGTCATACGGTATCCGGCGATCAATCTGAGGGTAAAGGCTTTACCCTTTCCCAAACAATACCTGCTTTTGACGTCTCTAATAGATGCCGTTTAGGAAAACATTGAGGCAAAAGAAGAAAATGTTGATAATCGGCATTTTGTCCTTTCCGCTCAATATTTTCTGCGCTATGTTACAAACAAATTTTACATTTAGTCACATCATTTTTGTCACTGTAGCAATTTTCAAATTGGGCCTCCCTAAAATGTGACGTTTGGGAAAGGGTTAATGGACAGACACACAACAGACGAAAAATCTTTCGCTTGTCTTTTGGTTGATTGATTAAGGATTAACGCCGTTTCACCAACATTTAAAATATATACCAAAGCGCCTAGAGACCATTATTAATTGTCCGGCCGCCCGGCTCGCAACTTCTTCATGCCCGCGACCGCTAGCTGAAAACGAGTAGTAGGTACGAGTATCTCCTTCGTGTTTGGTCAATATATATCGTATTTATTACCTGAACTGAACTGAACAAAAATTTATTGACAAAAACTGTACAAAGTTTATAGTCATAAATATAAATTACAAAAACATAATAAATAAATTATTGATCACGCGTTATGAATGTAATTGTTCTGTTTGAAAATTTGCTATGGAGGACAAGTTACATTTGATTATATATTCTGATATTTCGACAAAGCAAATACGCCTCCCTATGTTGTAGGCGAGGTTATCTGCTATGGCGAAATTCACGATTGATTTTATTGTTGTTTAAAATATATTACTGAAAAGGTTGTATTTATATATCATACATTATATTGATGATAAATAGTAAACTGTAAAATCAGTAAAACGGCGGCTTATTGAGAAACTATTGTAAGAGTATTTACAATAGTCTCGCACTAAGTCATCGAGAAACCGATTGTATAGTTACTGCAATTCATTGGCCTGCATTGACAAGGTGTCGTTTCGTTTTTTGAAAGCAAGATTCAAATATATACTCAAATTCAATTCAACATTACCGCACAGTTACGAAACAGAATGAAAGTGTAGAAAAAAAGATGTGTTTGTGAAACACGAATGCCCCCGAAATGACCATTTTCTAAAATGCTAAGTTTTCGTGCAAAGGGTTGATGACTTAAGGGTTAACAGATGACCTTGAGGAAGGTCATATTGCATGAAACAGATAGCTATCATTGAAAGGGAGTTACAATTTAAGCGTTGTATGTCGAATGCTTTTAGAGAAAAGTAAAATGTTAAGTTGTCAGACAGACAGACGGACGGACAGACAGACGGACGGACACGAGTAAAACAATATGCCCGATCTTTCCATACGTGGTGCATAAAAACATGCTACATAAATTATTAGCTAAGATCGTAAACTATCCATAGTGATTTTATTGGAACTTCGAAAAATAAATGTTTATCAAATATCTCCCACTAGCGCCTTGTCACATGACCAGAAAAGTCACTGATCTGGATTTTTAGAAAGCTTCCTTTCTAGTCAGAGAACAATAGAGTGCTGACAGAACTTTTTAACAAAGTTGACTTGGGATTTGTCTATCTCTGCGAGCATAAAAAATGACATCTTGTTCCATGAGTGCAACATTTGTACATAGTTTCTTGAATCCAGGTCAAAAGTCGACATGTAACTTTGTCCTTGAAAGTTGATATGTAGCATTGTCCATGAACTGTATGACGCTTCACATATGAATTGTAACACTTATCTATTTGACTGTCTATTCTGAGACGTTCAATGACATGTGTACCTTCTATTGTACTTTTTCTAATCACGCTGAGAGCCAATCACACTCCAAAATCTAACGGTGGCAGGTCACAAATATGTTGTCCAAGTTTTTACTATTCACTAATTGTGACTGTCTGCTGGAACCTCTTGAGCGCTAACACTGGTTAGATCCGCAACAACCACTTCCTTAGATTCGTTCATGATAAAGATGTGTATCAGGAGACCAGTTTTCCTGTTATTGTCGAAAGTTATTCGAGTCAAATATGGCAACTCTACATATAGGCAAGCACAGGTGTCAGCAAGTGAATTTTAATAGTTGTTTGTCGTTTGTGTTCTGGCATGACACATCTGAAACTGCAGCAACTCTCAAAAGTCTGTTCTGCGGTATAATATCCTTTTGGATCTTCGAAAGGAATTACTGAAAAAAATTAAAACAATATGTATATATCTATGAAATGCAAATGAACCTAAAACATTCATTAGATTTTCATTTGAATTTTTCACCTTTATTACTCTAATAAACTATATAGGACTCTTATAAAATATCCCATCTCTCGCCCGTGTAAATCACTTCAAGAAACTATATAGAACCCTATCACACATCCCACGAGTGGCCACAGCGAATTTACATAAGGAAACTAAATAGGACCTTATCACATATCCAACCTATGGCCACAGTGAATTTACTTTAAAAAGTATATACATGTATGTCTCTTCACATATCCCACCTATGGCCACATTGAATTTACTTAAAGAAACTATATAGGACTCTATCACATTTCCCACTTATGGCCACAGTGAATTTACTTTAAGAAACTCTATAGGACTCTATCACATATCCCACCTATGGCCATAATGCATTTACTTTAAGAAACTATATAGGACCCTATCAAATATCCCACTTAAGGCCACATTGAATTTACTTTTTGATACTATATAGGACCTTATCACATTACCAATCTATGGCCACAGTGAATTTACTTTAAGAAACTATATAGGACTCTATCACATATCCCACATATGGCCACAGTGAATTTACTTTAAGAAACTATATAGGACTCTATCACATATCCCACATATGGCCACAGTGAATTTACTTTAAGAAACTATATAGGACTCTATCACATATCCCACATATGGCCACAGTGAATTTACTTTAAGAAACTATATGGGACTCTATCACATATCCCACTTATGGCCACTGTGAATTTACTTTAAGAAACTATATAGGACTCTATCACATATCCCACCTATGGCCACAGTGAATTTACTTTAAGAAACTATATAGGACTCTATCACATATCCCACTTATGGCCACAGTGAATTTACTTTGAGAAACACTATAGGATTCTATCACATATCCCACTTATGGCAACAGTGAATTTACTTTAAGAAACTATATAGGACCTTATCACATATCCCACTGATGGCCACTGTGAATTTACTTTAAGAAACTATATAGTACTCTATCACATATCCCACCTATGACCACAGTGAATTTACTTTAAGAAACTATATAGGACTCTATAACATATCCCACATATAGTCACAGTGAATTTACTTTAAGAAACTATATAGGACCCTATCACATATCCCACATATGGCCACAGTGAATTTACTTTAAGAAACTATATAGGACCTTATCACATATCCCACTGATGGCCACTGTGAATTTACTTTAAGAAACTATATAGGACTCTATCACATATCCCACCTATGACCACAGTGAATTTACTTTAAGAAAAGATATAGGACTCTATAACATATCCCACATATAGTCACAGTGAATTTACTTTAAGAAACTCTATAGGACTCTATCACATATCCCACATATGGCCAGAGTGAATTTACTTTCAGAAACTATATAGGAACTTATCACATATCCCATTCATGGCAACAGTAAATTAACTTTAAGAAACTATAAAAACCCTATCACATATCCCACATATGGCCACAGTGAATTTACTTTAAGAAACTATATAGGACCCTATCACATATACCACTTATGGCCACATTGAATTTACTTTAAGAAAGTATATAGGACCCTATCACGTATCCCACCTATGGACACAGTGAATTTACTTTAAGAAACTATATAGGACTTTATCGCATATCCCACTTATGGCCACAGTGAATTTACTTTAAGAAACTATATAGGACTCTATCACATATCCCACCTATGGCTTCAGTAAATTTACTTTAAGAAACTATATAGGACTCTATCACATATCCCACATATGGCCACAGTGAATTTACTTTAAGAAACTATATGGGACTCTATCACATATCCCACATATGGCCACAGTGAATATACTTTAAGAAACTATATAGGACCTTATCACATATCCCACTGATGGCCACTGTGAATTTACTTAAGAAACTATATACTGGCTATCGAAAGTGGTCGATTACTTAACATACCCCATAATGAGAGAATATGTAAAAATTGTAACGCCAACCAACTAGAAAATGAATACCACTTCTTATTAACATGTTCAAAATTCACCCATCTTCGATCGAAATATATAAAGAAGTACTATTATACTTGGCCAAATATTCAAAAGTTCACAAATCTAATAACTTCTTCCTCTAAAACTAATATAATTAATTTATCAAAATATTTATACTATGCAAACTTGATTCGAATCTGATTGTAACATCATGTGCTCTTCTGTTAATCCATGTTCTGTTTCTCTGTTATAATGTATGTTTGTATTTGCTATAAAACATGTAATGTTTTCATGCAATAAAATATATATGTATATATATAGGACTCTATCACATATCCCACCTATGACCACAGTGAATTTACTTTAAGAAACTATATAGGACTCTATCACATATCCCACATATGGCCATAGTGAATTTTACTTTAAGAAACTAAATAGGACTCTATCACATATCCCACTTATGGCCACAGTGAATTTACTTTAAGAAACTATATAGGACCTTATCACATATCCCACTGATGGCCACTGTGAATTTACTTTAAGAAACTATATAGGACTCTATCACATATCCCACCTATGACCACAGTGAATTTACTTTAAGAAACTATATAGGACTCTATAACATATCCCACATATAGTCACAGTGAATTTACTTTAAGAAACTATATAGGACCCTATCACATATCCCACATATGGCCACAGTGAATTTACTTTAAGAAACTATATAGGACCTTATCACATATCCCACTGATGGCCACTGTGAATTAACTTTAAGAAACTATATAGGACTATATCACATATCCCACCTATGAACACAGTGAATTTACTTTAAGAAACTATATAGGACTCTATAACATATCCCACATATAGTCACAGTGAATTTACTTTAAGAAACTCTATAGGACTCTATCACATATCCCACATATGGCCAGAGTGAATTTACTTTCAGAAATTATATAGGAACTTATCACATATCCCATTCATGGCAACAGTAAATTAACTTTAAGAAACTATAAAAAACCCTATCACATATCCCACATATGGCCACAGTGAATTTACTTTAAGAAACTATATAGGACCCTATCACATATACCACTTATGGCCACATTGAATTTACTTTAAGAAACTATATAGGACCCTATCACGTATCCCACCTATGGACACAGTGAATTTACTTAAAGAAACTATATAGGACCCTATCACATATCCCACTTATGGCCACAGTGAATTAACTTTTAGAAACTATATAGGACTTTATCACATATCCCACTTATGGCCACAGTGAATTTACTTTAAGAAACTATATAGGACTCTATCACATATCCCACCTATGGCTTAAGTAAATTTACTTTAAGAAACTATATGGGACTCTATCACATATCCCACATATGGCCACAGTAAATTTACTTTAAGAAACTATATAGGACTCTATCACATATCCCACATATGGCCACAGTGAATTTACTTTAAGAAACTATATGGGACTCTATCACATATCCCACATATGGCCACAGTAAATGTACTTTAAGAAACTATATAGGACCTTATCACATATCCCACTGATGGCCACTGTGAATTTACTTTAAGAAACTATATATGACTCTATCACATATCCCACCTATGACCACAGTGAATTTACTTTAAGAAACTATATAGAACTCTATCACATATCCCACATATGGCCACAGTGAATTTTACTTTAAGAAACTAAATAGGACTCTATCACATATCCCACTTATGGCCACAGTGAATTTACTTTAAGAAACTATATAGGACTCTATCACATATGCCACATATGGCCAGAGTGAATTTACTTTCAGAAACTATATAGGACCTTATCACATATCCCACCTATGGCAACAGTGAATTAACTTTGAGAAACTATAAAAACCCTAACACATATCCCACATATGGCCACAGTGAATTTACTTTAAGAAACTATATAGAACTCTATCACATATCCCACCTATGGCCATAATGCATTTACTTTAAGAAACTATATAGGACCCTATCAAATATCCCACTTATAGTCACATTGAATTTACTTGAAGAAACTTTACGGGACCTTTTCACATATCCCACCTATGGCCACAGTGAATTCACTTTCAGAAACTATATAGGACCTTATCACATATCCCCCTTATGGCCACAGTGAATTTACTTTAAGAAACTTTATATGACCTTATGATATATCCCTTGAGTGGCCACAGTGAATTTACTTTAAGAAAATGTATAGGACTCTATCACATATCCCACCTATGGCCATAGTGAATTTACTTTAAGAAACTATATAGGACTCTATCACATATCCCACCTATGGCCACAGTGAATTAACTTTTAGAAACTATATAGGACCTTATCACATATCCCACTTATGGCCAGAGTGAATTTACTTTAAGAAACTAAATAGGACCTTATCACATATCCCACTTATGGCCACATTGAATTTACTTTTTGATACTATATAGGACCTTATCACATAACCAATCTATGGCCACAGTGAATTTACTTTAAGAAACTATATAGGACTCTATCACATAGGATCTGGACGGGATCCTACTGACGTAGGAACAATCCCACCCCCTGCACGATAATCAAAAGACCGATAGTGAAACTATATAGGACCTTATCCCATATCCCACTTTTGGCCACAGTGAATTTACTTTAAGAAACTAAATAGGACTCTATCACATATCCCACTTATGGCCACAGTGAATTTACTAGAAACTATATAGGACTCTATCACATATCCCACATATGGCCAGAGTGAATTTACTTTCAGAAACTATATAGGACCTTATCACATATCCCACTTATGGCCACAGTGAATTTACTTTAAGAAACTAAATAGGACCTTATCACATATCCCACTTATGGCCACATTGAATTTACTTTTTGATACTATATAGGACCTTATCACATAACCAATCTATGGCCACAGTGAATTTACTTTACGAAACTATATAGGACTCTATCACATATCCCACATATGGCCACAGTGAATTTACTTTAAGAAACTATATAGGACTCTATCACATATCCCACTTATGGCCACAGTGAATTTACTTTAAGAAACTATATAGGACTCTATCACATATCCCACTTATGGCCACATTGAATTTACTTTATGATACTATAAAGGACCTTATCATATAACCCATAATGGCTACAGTGAATTTTCTTTAAGAAACTTTATAGGACCTTATGACATATCCCACATATAGCCACAGTGAATTAACTTTAAGAAACTATATAGAACCTTATCCCATATCCCACTTATGGCCACAGTGAATTTACTTTAAGAAACTATATAGAACTCTATAACATATCCCACCTATGGCCACAGTGAATTTACTTTAAGAAATTATATAGGACCTTATGACATATCCCACCTATGGCCACAGTAAGTTTACTTATGGAAACTATATAGGACTCTATCACATATCCCACTTATGGCCACAGTGAATTTACTTTAAGAAACTATATAGGACTCTATTACATATTCCACCTATGGCCACAGTAAATTTACTTTAAGAAACTATATAGGACCTTATCCCATATCCCACTTATGGCCACAGTGAATTTACTTTAAGAAACTAAATAGGACCCTATCACATATCCCACTAATGGCCACATTGAATTTACTTTATGATACTATTTAAGACCTTATCACATATCCAACCTATGACAACAGTGAATTTACTTTAAGAGACTATATAGGACCTTATCACACATCCCACCTATGGCCACAGTGAATTTTCTTTAAGAAACTTTATAGGACCTTATGACATATCCTACCTATGGCCACAGTGAATTAACTTTTAGAAACTATATAGGACTTTATCACATATCCCACCTATGGCCACAGTGAATTAACTTTTAGAAACTATATAGGACTTTATCACATATCCCACTTATGGCCACAGTGAATTTACTTTAAGAAACTATATAGGACTCTATCACATATCTCACCTATGGCTTCAGTAAATTTACTTTAAGAAACTATATAGGACTCTATTACATATCCCACCTATGGCCACAGTGAATTTACTTTAAGAAACTTTATAGGACTCTATCACATATCCCATCTATGGCCACAGTGAATTTACTTTAAGAAACTATATAGGACTCTATTACATATCCCATCTATGGCCACAGTGAATTTACTTTAAGAAACTATATAGGACTCTATCACATATCCCACTTATGGCCACAGTGAATTTACTTTAAGAAACTATATAGGACCCTATCACATATCCCAACAATGACCACAGTGAATTTACTTTAAGAAACTATATAGGACCCTATCACATATCCCACCTATGGCCACAGTGAATTTACTTTAAGAAACTATATAGGACCCTATCACATATCCCACCTATCGCCACTGTGAATTTACTTTAAGAAACTATACAGGACCCTATCACATATCCCACCTATGGCCACAGTGAATTTACTTTAAGAAACTATATAGGACCTTATCTTATATCCCACTTATGGCCACAGTGAATTTACTTTAAGAAACTATATAGGACCCTATCACATATCCCACTAATGGCCACATTGAATTTACTTTATGATACTATTTAAGACCTTATCACATATCCAACCTATGACCACAGTGAATTTTCTTTAAGAAACTTTATAGGACCTTATGACATATCCTACCTATGGCCACAGTGAATTAACTTTTAGAAACTATATAGGACTTTATCACATATCCCACCTATGGCCACAGTGAATTAACTTTTAGAAACTATATAGGACTTTATCACATATCCCACTTATGGCCACAGTGAATTTACTTTAAGAAACTATATAGGACTCTATCACATATCCCACCTATGGCTTCCGTTAATTTACTTTAAGAAACTATATAGGACTCTATTACATATCCCACCTATGGCCACAGTGAATTTACTTTAAGAAACTATATAGGACTCTATCACATATCCCATCTATGGCCACAGTGAATTTACTTTAAGAAACTATATAGGACCCTATCACATATCCCATCTATGGCCACAGTGAATTTACTTTATAGTGGAGTGACTTTCGCTGAAAAAGTGGCCT
This sequence comes from Fragum sueziense, assembly GCA_963680895.1. NCBI lineage: Eukaryota > Metazoa > Mollusca > Bivalvia > Cardiida > Cardiidae > Fragum > Fragum sueziense. Next base: position 10,257,791 of record OY804606.1, on the reverse strand, counting down.
ATTTCATGGAGTAGGTGGTCACAAAAGTACCACATTTTCTAACCTATACCAAAATGTTTGTCATATCCTGAAGTTTGTCAAACGGTAAATATCAAGTCTAGGATGTTGGTACGAGCTGAGAAATCCAAGATGGCGTCCAAGATGGCCGCCAGAATTGTAAACAAGGGGTTGTTGTATATGATTGCCTGTACTGGTTTAATGTATATCTATACATCATACAAACTAGGTTTAATATAATATACTAGGTTTGAACTTTCTCGTGATACATTTTACAATGGTCATAATGTCAAGGTCAAATTCAAGGTCAAATGTGAAAAATAGCGAAAAATACGTCATCTACCAGTTTTCTTTTCTTATTACTCAAAAGTTTGCATAAAAAGCCAGGAATGTTATATGCCAAAATAAACTACAATATGTAGGCCTTAATAAATTAACATAAAGATTAAGATATCTTGTGTTTCCATGGAGATATTCAAGATGGCGTCTAAAGACCCCTCCTGAAAAATAATGGAAAACTGTTTTTACCAGTTTTCCCATAATTTTGATATACATAATGGTCATAAAAATTAATGTCAAAGTGTTACTTTAATTCTTTATATTTTAGCAATGCTCATATTCTAGATAAAGCTGTCATGTAAGACTAGAAAATAATCTTATTTGTTGCAAAATCCAAGATGGCGTCCAATATGGCCGCCACAATGAAAACCAAATGGGCTGTCTTATATGATTGTTTGCACTGACTTAATGTATATCTGTACATCAAATAAAGCAGATTCTATTTCATGCAGTGTATTTGATCGTTTTATGATACATTTTTAAAATGTTTTCAATGTCAAGGTCAGGGTCAAATTCAAGGTCAGATGTGAAAAATAGTGAATGAACTTCAATAACTTGATATTAAGATTAGGATGTGTTGCATTGTCATTGAGATTGTAAAATGATGTGTACAAACACCTTGTGGGACACCTTGAGAGAATAATAAAAATCTTTGTTTTTACCATGTTTCAAATTTGATTTGTGTTATGGTAATTCAAATAATGTCGAAGTCGTTCATCTTTATATTCTAAATTGGCACAATACTCATGTTCTATATAAAGCTATCTGAAGTATCACCATAATATTATCCAATAAAGAATCGAATATGCCATGCAAAATGATTAAAAAAACATCCATCTGAATTTAGGTTGATGGTAGCCTTTTGAGCTTTGAAATGTCAGAATTCGACAACAGGAAATGTGTAGAATAATATAAGTGCTTTAAATACAGTATATATGCAATTTAGTTCTTCATTTAAAAACAAATTTGACACACAGTTCATTTAAACAAAAAAAATGACGATACTTCTTTAGTGGGTATATCACAAAATACACTGTATAGAGCAATTTTGCCGTCCTAACCAGTTTAGGCATTTATTTTCTAAATTCACTAGAATCACATACCCCATTTAAAACTTTATGAGAACACCAATTATGATGGAATTTTTCTTTTTGTAATATATCATGGCATCCTACTAAAATCTGAATTAGTGATAATTATCAAGTTTCGTATATACATACACACTGGTTACTTGAGAGAAGCTACATGAACAGTTAGTGCAATCAAAGATCTTAGGTAATGGTATATCCATTATGTTTTGCGTACATTGATGCTCATATATATCTACTATTCTATCCCAAACAAAGTCACTGAGAAGTTCTGGTGGAGTATGGTAGACTCATGCGTTATGGAGCTGATTGATCTGTCTCATCATTTATCCAACTTTGGTGGGACAGACATCTGCTACATTGCAGGATGGTATCCTTCCTCTCCAGACCAGCAAGTGATACTCGCATTGTAGAATATACAGCAAAATAATGTCATTTGCTGGCAGAATTTTAGCGTTTTTTTACCTTTTCTGTTCAAAGTTTGTTCAAAGAACTACCAATACTGCTACCATATAAAATACCAACACATTTTATTAACACTTCTCTTACTATTGTATGTAAGTTGTTGATAGTTCCAATTTTTGTAATGTTCTTGATAGCCACAAGGCCTCTCTCTCTCTCTCTCCTTATTCAGTAAATATGTGTATCAGGAGTTTTAGCACATGACCTGTATATGGACTAACCAAGACTACTTTGGCCACTGTCTGGCAACCAATATAGTCAGTATGTAGTTCCAAAATAGAAATGCAAGATTAAAAAGATTGTTATCAGTTTGTAAGCGATAAACAGCATAAAAAGGTACCACTGGAAACAGGGGAGAGTTATATCATTTGAAAATGCACAAGTACCACTTAGCTTGTGTGATGAGATTCGCAAGTATGTGAGACTTGTTTGATAAACTCCAATTGTATGTTAATGAAATTGTATGTGGGTTGACCTATCATCTTAGGTGAGATGGCAGTCGCTGATGTAATAGTCTCTTGCATCACCACTCCAACCTATATTCTGTGATCCTAACAATATGTTCTAGACTTACACTAAATGCAATAGTGGAGGTGTAAATGCCGATAATGTCATCTTCGATCTCATTTTCAGTACAGAATTGAAACTCATGCCAAGAGCTTGGAGACCTGTCATTGATGGTATCAAATAAACAAACAAATGTGAAAGTCATATATCCCAAAAAAGTTCTTGACCAGCTTTACGTAGACCTTAAGGTGACATCTCAACAGGCTTTAAACAAAATAATACTGTAAGTAAGCTCTAACTGACAGAATATTACTCCATGTCAATCAGTAGTGGATTTGATTAAAATATTGTACAAGTCAATTGTTATTTTGTACAATACATGTTTATCCCAAGTACTCTTGCTTAGTCCAGATGCAGACATCTTTTATACTAGTACTCCTGCTACATCATTTTGCACGAGTTTACCGAACTAGGAGTCTGAGCACTTTTATTTCAAAACCAGACATTTACATCTATTTAAAATGCCAAACCCAAGCTTAAATGTCGATTTAGTGATTTACACAACTTTACATCTTTTTAATTTAACCCTGCTTATATGAAAACAGTCATGTTTACCCTTTTATTATTGTTTGAATTTGACTCAAAGTTGTTATGATTCTTTCTGCAATACCTGTATAACTAATTGTATTATTTCATTTCAACCAATTTTGATCAGCATTTTATGTCACCTGACCGAAGGTCATGGTGACCGATTGCCACCATTTTTTGTCCGTCGTCGTGCGCTGTGCGTCATCCGTCGTGTGTTAACTTTTAACATTTTCGACTTCTTCTTGAGAATCATTGGACGGATTTCAACCATATTTGGCAGGAAGTATCCCCCATGGAAAACCGCCTCAAATTTGTACAAGTCATGGAGTTATCTCACCTTGCGGCCCCATAAGGGTCCAAAAAGTGTGTAAAAAGGGTACATCTTAAAAAAAATTTCTCATGAACGGGCTGTTGGATGGGATTCACATTTGGTATTTAGAGTCTTTAGGGCAAGGACTGCAAAGTTTGTACAAAAGAAAAAAATGTCAAGAGGTGCTGAGGTGGTGGGGGTGGGGCGTGTTATTAGTGTTATTTTGAACCATTGGATGGATTTCAACCAAACTTGGTAGGATGCATTCTTATAGGAAGTAGCTTCAGAGTTACCTCCCCTTGCGACCCCATAATGGGCTACTAAGGGGGTAGCCTAAATATGGTACATCTTAAAAAATCTTCTTCTCGTGAACCTGCTGATGGATTGGATTCATATTTGATTTTTAGAGTGTTCGGACTATAAAGTTTGTACAAGAAAATAAAATCCGTTTAAAATGGCTATGCTGTGTATATCTTTCAATATACTTGTGGGAATGATATTATAAGTATACTTTATCTGTAAACACATGCCTTTCTGCTCATTTGATTCAGGTGACCCATAAGGCCCTCTGTGCCTCTTGTTGATTATCTTTGAGTTTTAAAGGAGTACTATACATGTATGTGCAACAGACATAAATGACGGTTAAATAATCTTGCTACTATATATTGTCACATGAGTCTTTCCATGAACAATCATTCAAGTATGTGTTTTAACCCTTTCGCTGCCAAATATCCAATATTGGACTGTCCTCTGGTTGCCAAATTAATTCGAAGAAATTTCCAAGAATTGATACCCTGTAGACAAAAACAGGCACAACTTTTGACTCATTTGATACATTTCTTTAAAATTTTCAGCACATACAGAGAGATTAGTAATCTATTATGTTACCGAAATTTTAAAGTTATTTATGATGTGACAATATCTATTCATTTCGATTTAAATCACAAATTGTTGGAATCTTAGAACAACGGTAAAAAATGGATGAACAAACCTCAACTAGATGTTTCCGTTGAAAGTATAATGTTTTGATGGAACAGATTGTTGAAATTGTCAACTAAACATAATTTCAAACTATCCCAAAGCCTTTTCGAGCATTGTCGGTGTCATTCTTGGTGATATTTACAGCTTCTATGCATAAATAGTAAGTGCATGTTCTAATGGCAGCCATTTTGTTGTCTTTTGTTTGGAAAACTCCTCATAAAAACACTTATAGTTTACCGATTTTAACACAAATTCCACTGTTTTATCTGTCAAACGCTAGTACTTTGATTACTAAAACGGTGCTATAAGAAAAAGACTGTGTGAAAACCAGTTAGCTGGAAAAAATAAACATATCTTTCACCCCCTAAATTTGTCGAGAAAACTCGCCTATGGCAGCGACCCCCAGAGTCGAGTTCACACGCCTATGGCAGCGAAAGGGTTAAACAGGTTAACTGTTCAACTATGACTACTCATAAACCGGGTGGTAAAATATTGAATAAAAGTCATGAATACTGTTGTTTTATAATTACTTTTCAAGCTGTTATAGTTAAAATACGAGTATCCTCCCTACTTAACATTTAACATATTATTGTAGTGACAATATCGCAAATCATATATGAAACATGGTTTAATCAATATGGTTTTCAATTATTTTCACAAGGTTTCTGATTAGACACCACCATGAAAATATCCATGGCTGCGTGACATATCCAAATCTTTAATGTAGCCATGCTAGGATGTCTGAGGTAAAAAAACGTATGCAAGAAAATACCAGGGGCGCCTTGGTTTAGAGGTAGGACTCGGGCTTTGGAATCGAAGGGTCCTGGGTTCAAATTCTGCCGGTGCCACAGATTTTTTTCTGAGCAAAAGAATTACCCCACGTTGCTCCTCTTCACCAAGGTATATAAATGGGTACACATGAATGTTGAAACCCAAATTGCTGTGGCTGCCGAAGGCGACAATTAATAACAGCCTACTTGAGACTCAGTGGTCCTGGGTTAAAGTGTTAAGTCGGTTGAGTGCGTTTCTCAGTCGGTAAAACAGACTTTAAACCAAACTTTAACAAATGGAATGGTCAACATGCATATCATATGTTGCTAGATTATTTCTGTCAAAGGAAATTTCAAATGAAGTTCATTTAGTCCTTATAAATCTGTATATTATTGACTGACCCACCTTTTACATTTATAGTGATATAAATGGGAAACTGGACCATGATAGATAGTGAAAAATTTGGTATATTCCATTCTTTTGGCCCCAGATAATTCAATGCACCACATAACAATGCATACTCTGACTGTGTCCATGTTGTTCTGATCCCTGACATTGGCCATTTTAACATTTAATCATAAAATCCTATATATTGTTGTTAATTGTGGTATATAACATTTCATATTTTTTGCGCAAGATTTTCTGTAAAAACAAAAGAATATGTAAAAATACAGATTTATTTCACATTTGACCTTAAATTTGACCTTTAACCTTGAAACCATTTTAAAATGTTTCTTTTTTATTTTAAAATGTATCATTAAAAAGACAAAACACACTGCATGAAATAAATCTAGATTATTTGATATACAGATATACATTAAGTCAGAACAAACAATCATATATGATAGCCCATTTAGTTTTCATTGCGGCGGCCATATTGGATGCCATCTTGGATTTTAATACAAATAAGATTATTTTCTAGTCTTACATGACAGCTTCATCTAGAATATGAGTATTGTACTAATATAAAAAAATAACACTTTGACATTAATTTTAGTGACCATTATGTATATCAAAATTGGGGGAAACTGGTAAAATACATTTTTCCATTATTTTTCAGGAGGGGTCTATAGACGCCATCTTGAATATCTCCATGGAAACACAAGATGTCTTAATCTTTATGTTAATTTATTAAGGCCTATATGTTGTAGTTTATTTTGGTATAGAACATTCCTGGCTTTTTATGCAAACTTTTGAGTAATAAGAAAAGAAAACTGGTAGATGACGTATTTTTTCACTATTTTTCACATTTGACCTTGAATTTGACCTTGACCTTGACATTGTGACCATTGTAAAATGTATCATGAAAATGTTCATACCTAGTATATTATATTAAACCTAGTTTGTATGATGTATAGATATACATTAAATCAGTACAGACAATCATATACAACAACCCCTTGTTTTCAATTCTGGCGGCCATCTTGGACGCCATCTTGGATTTCTCAGCTCGTACCAACATCCAAGACTTGATATTTACCGTTTGACAAACTTCAGGATATGACAAACATTTTGGTATAGGTTAGAAAATGTGGTACTTTTATGACCACCCCACCTTCAACCAAGCCTTGAAAGTCACCCTACTATTAAGAAACTATATAGGACTCTATCACATATCCCATCTATGGCAACAGTGAATTTACTTTAAGAAACTATATAGGACTCTATCACATATCCCATCTATGGCCACAGTGAATTTACTTTAAGAAACTATATAGGACCTTATGACATATCCGACTTATGGCCACAGTGAATTAACTTTTAGAAACTATATAGGACTTTATCACATATCCCACCTATGGCCACAGTGAATTTACTTTAAGAAACTATATAGGACTCTATCACATATCCCACCTATGGCCACAGTAAATTTACTTGAAGAAACTATATAGGACTCTATTACATATCCCACATATGGCCACAGTAAATGTACTTGAAGAAACTATATAGGACTCTATTACATATCCCTCCTAAGGCCACTGTAAGTTTACTTAAAAAACTATATAGGACTCTATCACATATCCCATCTATGGCCACAGTGAATTTACTTTAAGAAACTATATAGGACTCTATTACATATCCCATCTATGGCCACAGTGAATTTACTTTAAGAAACTAATATAGGACTCTATCACATATCCCATCTATGGCCACAGTGAATTTACTTTAAGAAACTAAATAGGACTTTATCACATATCCCACCTATGGCCACAGTGAATTTACTTTAAGAAACTATATAGGACTCTATCACATATCCCACCTATGGCCACAGTGAATTTACTTTAAGAAACTATATAGGACCATATCACATATCCCACCTATGGCCACAGTTAATTTACTTTATGAAACTATATAGGACCCTATCACATATCACACCTATGGCCACAGTGAATTCATTTTAAGAAACTATATAGGACCATATCACATATCCCATCTATGGCCACAGTGAATTTACTTTAAGAAACTATATAGGATCATATCACATATCCCACCTATGGCCACAGTGTATTTACTTTAAGAAACTATATAGGACCCTATCACATATCCCACCTATGGCCACAGTTAATTTACTTTATGAAACTATATAGGACCCTATCACATATCACACCTATGGCCACAGTGAATTCATTTTAAGAAACTATATAGAACCCTATCACATATCCCACTTATGGCCATAGTGAATTTACTTTAAAAAACTATATAGGACCCTATCACATATCCCACCTAAGGCCACAGTGAATTAACTTTAAGAAAAATACATGTAACCCTATCACATATCCCACTTATGGCCATAGTGAATTTACTTTAAGAAACTATATAGGACCCTATCACATTTCCACCTATGGCCACAGTGAATTTACTTTAAGAAACTATATACAGGGGTCAAAGTTTTCCGTACTGATACGGATTTCCGTATTTTGGACGGCCGCTGGGACCGTTTTTCCAAATCGCGTAAATCCGTTGAGAAAAGTTGGGGGGGGGGGGGGGTAACCCCCTCTTGATGGTCTGAACCTACATGCACACGGAGATCGTATTTTGTTATCTAGACCGAGTCTACTCAGAGATAGTTTAACATAGAAAAAGATTCGAATAAAGCATCGAACGTTGCGTGTATCATTTGGGTGTTAGGGACACAAATCAAGCAAAGGAGCGAGTCCATCTGAAAAGTATTCGTAACAAGTTCGGACGATTCCGTGATGTTAACGATTCTGAGATATATTATGCTGAATGTATCCGACGATTACCAAATTGGGAAATTTCCGTCGCCGAAGATCGGTTTACGGACTTTAATCTCGGCATGCCAGCAGTTCAATTGAACTGCTGGCATGCCGAGATTAAAGTCCGTGTGATAAAACATACAAAGACGGGCATCCTGTCATCATGTCATTATTTACATCATTAAAATGAGTCATGCGCATTTTGTCTGATTGTTGCACACTTTGATAGATATACGCAATATGGTTTCATTATTGTGTCCAAGAAAACATGTGAAAATTTATCAGCGTAAAATGTTTACAACACTGTTCTTTGTTTCCATGAAAAAAACAAAAAAACAAAAAACGAAGGACTCCCTTCCCTTGATTTGTAAAGTTATTTCTCCGTACATGGATATAGTTCTTCATATTTGCATATCTAAAATATATTACCTTTTCGGGTGGGAAGAAAATTCCAGCATGTTTTGATTCCTGTAGTTGTCGTTAGTCTCGAAAATGTTTCATAGCTGTGATATTCGTGTCGAATTTTCATTATTTTATTTCTTGAGAAATTATCTAGACGATCGCCCCCGATCAACCATAGATCTGCGTCTGTTACATTGTAGTATGGCGCAGGAATCTAGCGTTTAGCAAAGAAAAAAAAGTCGAGCTCAAAAAAACCACATTCTTTTCGCTACTCTTTTTCATAAATTCTTGTGTTTTTTACCCTCCATGTAAGATTTAGAACATCGCTTTCGCAAACAGAATTAATATGTTTAGTCAAGAGTGACCGGTGTTTGGAGGGTAAATCGAATTCCTCCTACTACAAGGCAACGTTTGTAAAGCATTGATTGGCTGTAGAAAAATGTCCCCGCCCAATCCTTGACTTTCAAGTTGATTGACACGTTTGTCAGACGAATAGGCACGTGACACTGTCTGGACCATAAAACCATATGACGTCATGATTACGTATCATCTACTCAATTTGGGTTTGAATAGGGACATTAAACACACCGACAACACACGCCGTAGTGCAGAGTTATTTTTAACTTGCTTCAAAATGTTTTAACTTGGATTTAATCGTTTAAAATTCGGATGATATATTCACTAAACAAGGTATCATTTTTCTTTGTCTATTAAGAAAAGAATTCATAATTGCGTTGTCGATTGCCGACCCCAAATCAATTAAATACTAATTTGGAGATACATATTTTTTCAGATGCATTTGCCTTGAATTACTTCACGAGCTGCCGATTCACGGCGACTGTCATCGCCGCGAGAAAAAATCAAATGTATCCGGTTACCTAGCGATATCGTAGCCACAAACTTGATGATGGGTATCTAAACGCAGATCAAGATTCAAAAACATTTCGGATTGCATTATTGCAACTAAAATAACATGCGGTAAAGTCTTGATGTTAATCTGCTTTTCGGTTTCACAAACAAAGGCCGAGTAATTTCTGTAGAAAGAAGGCTCGCTAATTAATTCGTAAATAAAACGTTCCTGAAGATTCAAAGACTCGACTAATTACGACCCTGTGACCTTCTCAAAAGGATTATAAATGAAGGAAAATTAGCAGTTTGAACATTGGCAGTCTTGTTCAGATTGACGATTTTCTGCTACATTTTGGGATGAAATTTAACTTAAATTGTTCATGGGTAAATGGAATTTTGCAGGCTTAATTTCGAATACGCGCCCTATTTGTGTGAACGTCTTTTATAATAATTACATTCAAATAGAATCCTAGGTAGTTGCAATAAGGTAACCAAAACATTTTAAAAATTTCATCTGGCTTTTGACTACTCTCCAAAGCCGAGGTCTGTTGATTAACCATCAAATATCATAATGGAATGAAGAGAGAATGTGCTCTGTGTTTAAGACTTAGAGAGTAGCTTTTGACCAATACCTATCATCAAGGGTATATCGCAGCTAAATCCTAGGTAGCGTGACCCTGAAATGTGCGTTCATTATAATTTGAACATGGCTTGAAAAGTAGATATATGCTGATTGAATAAGGACACAGTAAAATACAATGTACAATTTTAAGTACAAAGCGTTGGACTATAATTTGAATATTTAATAGAACTAAGAACAGTCTCGAAATTCTAGCAAAAGCTGTGAGTATATTTAAAGTGCTCTGAATGCCTTCCTAAGGTGTTTGAAAACACTATTTTTCAAGAGCTCCCGGGGGCCTCCGGCCCCCTGGACCCCTGGCCAGGGCGTTGCCCTGGACCCACCGGGGGCCCTGCGGCCCCCTGGCCCCCAGCTTGAAAGTTCAGTATTTTCAGAATTTCCAACTTTGACCCCTGTATATAGGACCCTATCACACATCCCACCTATGGCCACAGTGAATTTACATTAAGAAACTTTATAGGACCTTATGACATATCCCACCCATGGCCACAGTGATTCAACTTTAAGAAACTACATAGAACCCTATCACATATCCCACCTATGGCCACAGTGATTTAATTTTAAGAAACTATATAGGACCCTATCACACATCCCACCTATGGCTACAGTGAATTTACTTTAAGAAACTTTATAGGACATTATGACATATCCCACTTATGGCCATAGTGAATTAACTTTAAGAAACTATATAGAACCCAATCACATATCCCACCTATGGCCACAGTATAGGACCTTATCACATATCCCATCTAAGGCCACAGTGAATTTACTTTAAGAAACTATATAGGACTCTATTACATATCCTACCAATGGCCAAATTGTATTTACTTTTAGAAATTACATAGGACCCTATTACATAACCCATCTATGGCCACAGTGAATTAACTTGAAGAAACTATATAGAACCCTATCACATATCCCACCTATGGCCACAGTCAATTTACTTTTAGAAATTATATAGGACCCTATCACATAACCCATCTATGGCCACAGTGAATTAACTTTAAGAAACTATATAGGACCCTATCACATAACCCATCTATGGCCACAGTGAATTAACTTTAAGAAAGTACCGTAATAATTCTAATAAACGCCCATATTCTAAAAAACGCCCATTCCCCAAATCTCGGCTGAAAATCTGCTTATTTCAAGCACAATTTTAGCAAAAAGGGATGATTCTAATAAACGCCCATTCCCTGATTCCAGGTTTAACATAATGTAAGTCATAACCAAAGAATATTTCTAAAAACAATAAAAAAGAGGACGTTCAACCCAAAATTTGTTGGCAATGAAGGAACTTCCTTGAAAAATTGTATTTCGCAGTCCTTATAACAAAACTTTGCCAAATTCGACTAGCTGAACTTCGAGCTAATAAAATGACACTTGATTAAAAATTATGACAGACGAAATAAGAATACCTCTAATAAACGCCCACCCCCTACTTTTCTATCGACCATGTTTATAAGAAACGCCCGGGCGTTTATTAGAATAATTACGGTATATAGAACCCTATCACATATCCCACATATGGCCACAGTGAATTTACTTTAAGAAACTCTATAGGACCACATCACATATCCCACCTATGGCCACAGTGAATTTATCTTAAGAAACTATATAGGGCCCTATCACATATCCCACTTATAGTCACATTGAATTTACTTGAAGAAACTTTACAGGACCTTTTCACATATCCCACCTATGGCCACAGTGAATTTACTTTCAGAAACTTAGATATAGGTGAAAGCTTCGGTCTTTTTCGTTAAAGCATTACCAACTGTCCAACTTTCAGCATTAATATCTCAACCACTACGCCCGATTATTAAAAATGGGTTGGTAGATCTAGTTAGAAAGTTTAAATCACATTCTTTAAAGAAAGGTTTTTTTTTTTAATTTTAACGATGGATTTTTGAAACATTCTGCCTAAAAAATGGTATCCCGTAACTATTAAGACCGAGGAAGTACCCTCGACGAAAAATTGAAAGTGAAGCTATGACGTCATGCCGACTAATTCTATAAAATTAAAACATTAATATTGCCATTCCACTCAGAATGTCAATTTCATGATGTTCTCAACTGTAGATCTACGTTTCCTTCAATGTTTTCTGATCATCATTCCTTTCTTTCAAAGACGTAGATTAAGTGTTTACCAAACTTGGACTTTCGTCAAATATGTAACTTCGAGATAAAAATTCATTGAAGAAAAAGGAAAAAGTGCTGGTAGTCCTGGTAAAGTGTTTGGCTAAATGTTTACAGCCTAATACAGGACTTCGAAGAATTTACACAAAAAATACCGGTACTATCACTAGAAGACTATATTTTATTCTCTATCTGTTTTGCATACATTGTAGATACCCACTGTTGAGTCTAACAATCGTCAATATCACAAATTAATAAATTGACATCCTATTTTTCTTCCTTGTTTACCTAGGGAAAAAACCGCGAAATCTAATGATACTTTGCATTTTTTCCGCAGAAGATTCAACCAAGGGACGTAATTCTGTCAACTAGTCTGTTACAATCCCACTTATGACTTGCGACTTATGGCCATCAGGCTCATCGATGCCGATGTTAGAGGCTCGGTTGAAAATAGCTTCGAGATCGTAGACACAAACTTGATGATGGATGTTTGTGATCAAAATTCAAAAAGGTTTCAGTTACAGTATTGTGACTAAGTTGAAAACTGCATTAGGCTTCTGGAAACATTCCAAAATTTGATTGATTTGCAGGTAATTGAAAGAAAAATATGCTGAACAAAACACCTCAACCCTTTCCCAAACAAGAACTAGTTTGGATTAAGTTGACATTGAGGAAAAACAGGAGAAACTTCTGACAATCAGCAAACGTATATATTCATTTTTAGTAGGTAATGATTGGAATCCAATAAATAGCAACAAACAACATGCGATTTGGATTTGATTAAACAAATTCAGGGTGATTGCTATTCAAAACAAATAAATGTAGCCTGCTGTGTTGTATGTGGTAAATTTGGGGATGGATTATGCTATCAAAATTAATGTTAACCCATATAAATACAATGATGAAGTCTAAAGTGTTTCCACTGTTTAATGTGTCATATGTTTAATTCTTCTACATCACGGAGTCAATAAATGGAAGAATTGTCTAAATTTGGCGTTAATTTTCTTGTACCCCCTATTTATTTTTTGTACCCCCAACTTTAACCACCAAGAGGTACAAAAACCCCCAGTTAAAATTTTCAGTGGACACACTGCCTTTTCTTAAATTGTTTGTTCAATATTGATTGGTCCATAAATGTGGGTGTGGCAGGGCGCGCTTATCAGAATTGGAGAAATTACAAATTATAATTGTTTATAAATCAACCAATGGACTAATGGAGACCAATTTGGCAATGAAGTTTCTTGGGTAGCCCTTTACTTACTTTGTTTGTGAAATTTTGATTGGTCCATTAATGTTGGCGTGGCATGGCGTGGCTTATCAGAATAAAAATAAATTCTTTAAAAACAACCATTGATTCTTGGGGTTTATAATGGGGTGAACCCTGTTGATAATTGGAACCTTCTCATATCATGGAAAAAGGGGCATAAAGGACAAAATTCTTGTTAGCATTGTGCCATTGTACAGGTTACAATTTTGGCCCAATGTTCATAAAAATTGGTCAGAATGTTTGTGTAGTCACAGAGAATTGGAATATTGAATATTCCATTGGATACCACGGGAAAGGGGCCAGACAAAATCTGTGTTGGCACTTTAGAGGCCATAATTTTGGCCCAATCTTTGTGAAACTTGATCAGAATATTTGTCTAATCACAAGGATAAAGCTTATCAACAATCCGAATGTTCCATTTTGATATCATGGGAAAAGGGGCCTTCATGACAAAATCCTTGTTAACACTCTAGAAGCAACAGTTTTGGCCTAATCTTCATGAAACTAAAAGAATGTTTGTTTTAGTCACAAGGATAAACCCTATAAAAAATTGGAATATTCCAGTCGATATCATGGGAAAAGGGGCCTTAATGATAAAATCCTTGTTAGCACTCTAGAGGCAACAATTTTGATTTTATCTTCATGAAACATGTGTCTGTCTAGTCACAACGATGAACTCTGAGGAAAATAGGAATGTTCTATGGGATAGCATGGAAAAAGTGCCTTATTGACAAAATCCTTGGTAGTGCTATAGAGACAATAAGTTTGGCTCAAAATTCATGAAATTTAGTCAGATTATTTATCTAGTCACAAGGATTAAGCCTATTGACAATGAGAATGTTCTGTTGGATATCATGGGAAATGGGGCCTTAAAAACAAAATCCTTGTTAGCAATGTAGATGCTACAATTTTTGTCCAATCTTCATGAAATATGTTCAGAATGTTTGTCTAGTCACAGGGATGAAGAAAATTGAAAAATAAAATGTTCTTTTGGATATCATGGGACAGGGTGCAATCATTTCTCACCTTGTGAATCTCAGTTCAGGTGAGCGATTAAGGACCATCATGTTCCTCTTGTTTTATTTTCATGCAGATATTCTAAGAAAAAGAGCACCCTTATTTGTTTATTCGAACCCCGCCTCCCAGAAATCCTGGATCCATGGCAGAACATCTCCAAAACTACTGGGCTAATTTCATGCAAACTGAGAGTTCTCAGAAATCTTTCGTGCATGGACCTCTTTCAAATTACTTCAAAGAATTTAATTTAGTGCAGAACTCTGGTTGATATGGCAACAAATTAAATTTTAGTTGAAAAAGCTTAAAAATTCAGTATTTCATTTTATCAAAGCCACTAAATATATTCCATTGTAATTCATCATGAATATTTTTGGATAGACCTGTATTAGATTAGAACTTTGAAAAAAAAAATGGATTTGATGAAATTTTTTTATAAACATTTTACAATCTTTGGTCTTACTAGATAGAAAAAAAGGGAAATGAAGAAAATCCTTGTAACAAAGTGATTTGTTCATTTTCCACAATGTTTTTCAAAGCATTTATCTTGTAGGGCATCAAATAGTGTCAATTTATTTAAGCAAGGGTGATTACAAGAATTGAGCAAAGATAATGGAAGAAATTAATAGATCTCAAAAAAAGTTCAGCGTTTTTTTTTTTTATCTCAACTTGATGAAAAATGAATTAAAAACAATGTCAGGTAGGGCTAGAATTTAAATGTGGATGCGGAATAGTGTATGTGACCAGACCTTTAGGAACTTTGTCAATCTTCAAGTACACTCAATTCTTTGTAATGGAAGAGTACTTAAATTAGTTTAATCCTTTCCTAAACAATGAAACATTTTGAAGCACCTAATAGAAAATGCTTGAGAAAATATATAGAGATAAAAGAAGAAAATTCTGATAACAATTCTTTTCCCCTAAGTTTGTCTTGATATTCATTTATGCACCATTATGTACAATTTTTTTCCCATTTATATCACTGTTGTCGTCTGAAGCAGCATCTTAGTTAGGACAGTCTTAATATTTTATACGCCGCCGGAGGCGGTTGTATATTGGCGTCATCTTCTCTGTCTGTCTGTCTGTCTGTCGGTCCGTCCACATTTCTTGTCAACGCAACTCCTAAGTTTCTGACTGGATCTTTTTGAAATTGGTCAATGTTATCACCTCAATTTGTAGATTTGCATGAAGGAAGGTTTTTATGGTTCATTGATTTTTAGGTCCACTGGCCTTCAGGCCAGCGGGCTTTTTGTCATGGCGTTGTGTCCGTCGTGCATCAGTCCGTCCGTCCGGTCGTCAACCTTTTCTTTAAAAATCTTCTCCTCAGAAACTACTGGATGGATTTCAATCAAACTTCACAGGAATGATCCTTAGGTGGTCCTCTATCAAATTCCTTCTATTAATTCTGATTGAACCAGAAAGTCTGGAGTTATCTGCCCTTGAATTAAAAAATGGCTGTTTTGACTTTGTTTTCACTCTAGCCACTACAAATATTGATCAATCAAGACAAAACTTGGTCAGAATGTTGTTGCTAATAAGATCTTGCTTTAATGCAAATTTCAGCTTGATCTGAATATTGCGTCTCGAGTTATGTGCCCTTGAAATTGGCAAAATTACCATTTTTGACCTTATTTTTACTCAAACAACCATAAATATCCACCAATCAACATGAAACTTTCATGTTATCTTACTGGCCATAAGATCTTGCATGGGTATAATTTTCAGCTTCACAGGAATCTTAAGTCATGATTTATCTGCCCTTGAATTTGACCAAATTGCTGTTTTCGACTCTGATTTTACACTCTTTACATCCACAAATATTGAACAATCATGTCAAAACTTAAACAAGATGTAGGTGAAGTTAAAATCTTGCTTTAGTGTGATTCTTAGCTAGATAGGAATATAAAATCCTCAGTTATATGCCTTTCAATTTGACAAAATTGCTAATTGTGACTTTGTTTACACTCTAACAGCCAAACTCGCTGTAACAAAGACAAAGCTTGGTAATCAATAGATCTTATATGAATGTATTTTCAGCTTTCTATTTACTATTTATTTCTATTTATTTAGAGCAACAAGTATTGAAAAATCTAATTAAAACTTGGACTTAATTGATATTACAAGAAATTCAGGTTTGCCATTTGCATTAATTTTGGAATAGGGTATTTCCCAACATTATTTTTAGCTCAAAATCTATTTTTAGCTCATAATTTATTTTTAGAAATATGAAATATTTTGGAGTAATCAATGATCTGTTAATTTAGATCTGCTTGGAAGAAGTAAAATTTTAATTGCTAGTATCATCCTTAGCTGGAATGTTCTCCAATTGCCTTTTACCCTTTCTCAAATGGCAAACATATAGTTTTACTTTCTTTGCTTCAAGAACCACACATTTTGAACAATCTAGTTTTGTAACTTTCTTTTTGCTCTATGAAACACAAGCATTGAACAATCTAATAAAAACTTTGATTAAATATTACATGAAATTCAGGCCTGTGGAGCGACTCAAGACCTTCAGGTCTTCTAGTTACCTGAGTTATGCCCCCTTAAAACTTAGTCTCTGGAGCGGCTTTAATTGTGACCATGGCACTCTTGTCGTTTGTTTGGGAAAGAGTTAAATAAATTAGAGGTACAGATAAGAGGGAGTGAAGGCTTTACAATTCCAATATTTCCTTTATTATTCATCAAACCCTATGTTAATATCTCATTAGAATCGTCTCATCGAGACAATTCAAATGAGTACCCACAATGTTAGGTTTGGATTTGAAATTAGAAAGTTAGAATGTCTTCACCCCTCTTATCTGGTGTTCTGATTAAGAGCTTATTGTTTGTTCTGTACAAAATACCACTGTTTTCTACCCTGTGTGTGTTTCAGAGCAGGAGAGCCAGTTGATAGCGTTAATACCTCTAAAAGATGACAGGTTAAAGCCTAGAAGAACGTAAGTGAACTCATGAATGTACATAAGAACTAGAGAGCATTTCAAAATATCTTTCATTGTTTTCTGAACTCTTTAAATAAGACATCCTTTGATGTCCCTAATATAAAACCATAACCAGCATGTTCTTCTTTTTCCTCATTATTTCAATAAATACAATCTTTATCAAGAACAGTTTTGTCATTTGAAGCCTTGGCCATTGTGCTGTTTGTAGCACATCAGACTCACACTCATTAACTCTTCCGCAAACGACAAAATTTTAAGGTGTCCACTTCAAAAAGTGCCACTGAAGACAAAATAGATGTCATTAAAGATAGGATTTGTGCAAAATATGGCACAGAAAATATTGAGACAAAAGGAGAAACTGCTGGTTATCAGTAGTTTCTTCTTTTGTCTCAATGTTTTCCCAAGCCTTTTTATTAGGGACGTCAAAACCAGGCCCCGGTTTCTTGAAAAAACTTAAGTATATTCTCATGAGAACATGCTCAACTTCAAAGGGATACTCTCCAACGTTGAAGGGTATTCGATTGAAGTTACGTGGATTTCGTGCAATTTGAGCATGGTGCTTAGATTTGAAGCATGAGGACGTACTTAAGTTTTTGCGAGAAACCGGGGCCAGGTCTTGTTTGGGATAGGGTTAAGTGGCTGATTTCATCCCTGGCCATGACAAACATCCTTTCTTACATCCGACTCCCACCAATTGTTGGATAATCTGAAACCTATGTGGGTGAGCAGCTGGAGGCTCTTAGAGGATGTTGTTGTAGTACTGGTGAGAGAAACAACAGGAATCTATGGTTATGTGCTCCAGCTGCCACAATATGACCATAGCAATTGAAAGAGGCCTACAATGTTTTCCACCTTGAAACACCAAAAAATGAGAAATTTCATTCACTTGAAATTTTGCTGTTTGTTACTATGTTTAACCTGTCACTTCCCTTGTCTTTTTGTTTACCCAGAGTAACAAATAAGAGGGTAAAAAACCCAGTGTTTTGGGTACTTATTTGAATAATCTAGACAAGACCAATGGTCATTCTAATGAGTATCCATAACATAGGGTTTGATAAACATGTAGTGAAATATTTCATTTTGAAGAGCCTTCACCCCCCTCATGTAACATCATTTAGCTTTGGTCCATCTTAAATCAATCTTAACCCATTATACCTCACGATAAATGACCTTGCAGAGCAGCCTATGCTAATCGAATGGAATGCTCTGCCAGGTCAATTCTTGTCCGCTATACCAGATGGCAAGATTTTAGGCTTGTCCAAATTGGAAGATGTTGCAGAAGACAATTTCAAGTTCATTAAATTTTACATATTTCTGTCTTAAACTTGAAAGGGTAGAAAACATTGTGAAAAATGAAGAAATTGCTTGTCACAAGCAATTTCGTCATTTTCCATGATGTTTTCCAAAGCTAAAATCATGTGGGGAGTCAAAAAGAGTCATTGTGTGGGAATTGGGTTAACCCCTTCTCAAATGGCAAATCTTTAGACTGTTCCAATTTGAAAACTGTTGCAAATGACAAAATGGGTGCAGATAAAGACAGGGTTTGTGTACAATATAGCTAAGAAAATATTGATGCAAAAAGAGAAAATGCTGATTACATGTATAAGCATTTTCTTTTTTGCCTCAATGTTTTCTCAAATCTTTTTTATTAGGGATGTCAGTACCAGGTTTTGTTTGGGAGAGGGTTGAGCCCTGTTTCAGCTTCTGTTTTGCTATACATGTATATGCCTGCACGAAATAGGATAAGGAAAATGTGCAGACCTTGATGAGTTTCTTATCAACTCATTACCAGACGGCAAAATTTTGGACTTGTCCTAAGATATTGCAGATGACAATTTAAATGAATTAAATTTTACATTTTTCTGTCTTTTCGGTAAAAAAACATTGCAGGAAATGTTTATGACACTAACTAGTGTTGGTTCTGATGTTTCAAAAGTAAGAAAACAGAAAAAACTTTAAGATATCTTATCAGAATGTAATGGGTTTATCATATCATTCAAAGCATCGTCAAGTAGCCATCTTGTTGGATTGGTTTTAAGTTTAACCCTTTAGCAAGTAAGACCTTGTTTTGATGGTTGTGCTTTTTAGATGTTACACATAGTCTAGAAATCCTTAACCCATTCCCACATTATAAGAAACTGACAATTTGAATTCTGCAAAATCAAATTTTAAGAAATTTGCCTGACACCATAGAGGTCATATTTCAGAGCTCCAGATAAGACTTAGAGGGGGTGATGACTTTTCAAACTGCAATAATTCTGTAATTGTTCATCAAACCCTATGTTGTGGGTACTCATTTGCATCATCTCGCTGAGCCGATTCAAATGAGTACCCACAACATAGAGTTTTGAATTGAAATAACAAAGTTAAAATGTCTTCACACCCCCCTCTTATCTGTAGCTCTGATATTTGGGAAACGTAAATGATTGCGGATCTGGACAAAATGTTGCTTATAGCTTCTGAAGCAGTTATATTCACGGTGGATAATCATGTGATACAATATTTTCAGAAAATCTTCAATAATTTTGTAAATACCGGACCTATTTGAATTTGGTTTGAAGCAGAGAAAGTGGACAGACGTCACACACTAGATGGTCATCATGGATGTGTTGGATTTTTGAAAAATCAACTGATAAAAAATTTATTGAAGATAAACCAAAATTTTGGTTTATCTTCAATTACTTTTTTATCAGCTGATTTTTCAAAATCCAACACGTCCAGCTTATTCCTTGTATTTCCCCACATTCTCTGCTTCAAACCGAATTCAAATTGGTCAAGTATTTAAAAAAGATATTGAAGATTATCGGAAATTCTAAGTCATGTGATTATACACCATGTATATTTCAAGATGAGCCAGTGCCAATGGATACTGACAGAGACCCATGATGCTCTGTTATGGGCGCTGCAGGTCATGAAGAAACTATTAGAGGACAATATGGTTCCTGATCAGACTGCGTGTATACGCAGGCTGATCTGGAACCATAGTTGGCTCAAAAGCCTTAAGGTATTCCACCCCTAATGAGATTTATGTGACTGGGATTATTGGGATGCCGTCGGAAACATTTTTTACATATGTGTCCCGTCATGCTAAAAGGGACCTTATAGGAAGTGTGAAAAATATCGACTAGGGCCGACACTTTTCACTTGTATGTAATTTTCTAAATCTGGAATAATTCCCCTATCTAACTATATCTTCATTTCTGACATACAGGATCTGGTTGACATGTGCTGGATCTGACAAGTTTGTCAACATTTGCATTTTTGGAGTTCGGATAAGGTCCCTTTTAGCGTGATGGGTCACATATATCTGAACCCATTCCGGTGACGTAAACATTTGGTGGTGGAACGTTCCTCCGCCAAATGTTAACGACAATGCCCAAATAAATACGACGTCTCGTGAATCTCATTAGTGGTTGACTACCTTAAGGAAGTTTTTACCAGATTCTGTCTCAAGTATAGTAAGATAGGGAAAACATTCAGAAAATAAGCTAATAAGATAGGGAAAACATTCAGAAAATAAGCTAAGAATGAAAAGTTTAATTCCAGCAACTTTGCGCAGACAGACTAGGGCCGATACTTTTCACACTTTTTAGCTCACCTGAGCAACATGCTCAAGGAGAGCTTTTGTGTTCCTTGGGTGACCCTTTTCAAATCTTGTTTTCAAATTTGTGATTTGTCAAAAAATGTGGGCGTGGCAGGGCGGGGCTTATCAGACTTAGAGAAATTGTTAAATAATTCTTCAAAAATCTTCTTCTCCTTAATTATGTATTCAATTTTTACCAAACTTAGTAGAAAGGTTCCTTTTTGTGACCCTTTTCTAAGCTTGTTTTCAAATTTTTGATTTGTCAAAAAATGTAGGCGTGGCAGGGCGGGGCTTATCAGACTTAGAGAAATTGTTAAATAATTCTTTAAAAATCAAATGTTGATCCAATTTGTACCAATCTTGACTGGAATGTTTCTTGAGTGACTGTCTTTACTGCATGTTGATGAATTTTTGATTTGTCAAAAAATGTGGGCGTGGCAGGGTGGGGCTTATCAGACTTAGAGAAATTGTTAAGTAATTCTTCAAAAATTTTCTTCTCCTTAACCAGTGAGTCAATTTTTACCAAACTAGGCAGAAATGTTCCTTGGGTGACCCTTTTCAAAATTTGTTTTCAAATTTTTGATTCGTAAAAAAATGTGGGCTTGGCAGGGCGGGGCTTATCAGACTTAGAGAAATCATGAAAAAATCTTTAAAAATCAACCATTGGTCAAATTTGAACCAAACTTTGCAGATCTGTTTCTTGAGTGACTGTTTTCAATGTGTGTTCATGAATTTATGATTTGTCAAAAAATGTAGGCGTGGCAGGGCGGGACTTATCAGACTTGGAGAAATCATTAAACAGTTCATGAAGAACTCAGGTGAGCGATATCAGTGCCTTTCAGGCACTCTTGTTATAAGGTACTTTTCACACTTCCCATAATGTCCCTTTAAGCATGACAGGTCACATAATTATTTTCCGTTTATTTCAGGAAGTTGTGGGTGTGTTTAGCGGTATTTTTGTGTGTTTTGACGGCGGGACTCTTGGTGTTTTTTATGTTCCCTCGGACAGTGGACATTCAAAGTTTGAAACCCTACCTAGAGCCTTACGGAGCAGTGTATATAAATAAATCAGAAGAAAATGTTACTTTCACAGTTATTGTAAGTATTATGGTCATGGTAGGGGATAACTAGAAACATTGAAAATGAATACAGGGTTTTTTCTCCTTCTTTGGACGGGTCCGTAAAAAGGACCCGTTCCCAATGCCAAATAGGGTAATTTTTTCCCAAAATCTGGAAAGAAAATTCCAAATTCAAAAGTTATTCCTTCTTTTTGAATGAAAATTCAATCTTTCCCTTTCATATGTTGAGAAGAAAGTATCCAGAGACAATCTGAAAGTCCCTTCAGTTGATTTCATATAGTTAACTCTACACAGGACTCAATTTTTGTTGAAGTCTGTGATGAAAATGTTTTCCCAATTTTTGACAAAACAACACATTTTTCCCAATTTGCCTGGTTTCGGACCCGTTCCCAAAACTACGAGAAAAAACGCTGGAATATGATGTAATCCATTCCTTGCCCAAACAAGAAATGGTTTTGACATCCAAAGTAGCAAAAGCTTGAGAAGCCAAAAAGACAAAAGAAGAGAATACTGATCACCAGCATTTTCTCCTTTCACCTCTATATGTTATGTGAGCTACAACCTGAACAAATACTAACAACTTTGGGAAAATATAGATCTAGAGACAAGAAGAATATTCTGATCACCAGCCTTATCTCCTTTTGCGTCAATATTTTCTGAGCTACTGTATGTGCAGAAATATTGGCAGGCCATTTTGTCATTTATGGCAGTTTTTGAAGTGGATCACCCTAAAATTTTGTCGTTTGGGAAAGGGTTGAAATCCTATTTTCATGCTCCAAAGAGCCCTTTCCCAAACAACAAAGTTTTAGGGTGATCCACTTTAAAAACTGCCACAAATGATAAAAAAGAAGTTATAAAAGATACGACTTGTGTAAATTATGGCACAGAAAATTTTGAGACAAAAGGAGAAACTGCTGGTTATCTGCAGTTTCTTCTTTTGTTTCAATGTTTTCTCAAGTCTTTCTATTAAAGATGTCAAAAACTGGTCTTGTTTGGGAAAGGCTTAAGTGATGCTGGTCCCAGGTCTTGTTTGAAAAAGGACTAACACATTCCTTCATAATGACACCTTTTGATGCCCCACTATATAAAGTCTTTGGAATACATTGTGAAAATGAAGAAATTGCATGTAACACGCAATTTCATCATTTCCCACAATGTTTTCTATTTTAAAAAGACACAAAAATTTAAAATTTACCCAACTTAAAATTATTGTCTGCAACATCTTTCAAATTGGAACAGTCTATAGAATTTCCGTTCCGTAATGGGTTGAATACAATTTTATTTATTACAGAACAAAGTAAATGTGTCAAATGAGAACTATTTTGCGTTGGAAGTAACCAGTATGGCACAGTCTGTGTTGTACGACACTCAAGTGATAGCCTTATCTACCAACAGCACAGGTCTACATGTTCCCATGAGGTCCAAACAGGAATACTTCATTGCAATTACTATCTCCTTAAATAAACAGAACCAGATGGCCTATATGGTGTAAGTTATATTAGTTTTGTGAGCTTTTAATCCATTATCGACAGCATATTGACGCTTTTTGACGCCTTTCAAAATAAAAGCTGTAGAAAACATTATAGATAATTAAGATATTGCTTGTGACAAGCAATTTCTTTATTTGCCACAATTTTTTCTCAAAAAAAAAAAAAAAAAAAAAAAAAAAACACAGAAAATGTTAAATTCCATGCACTTGAAATTGTTGTCTGCAACACCTTTGATTTTGGAACAGCCCAAAATGTTGCCGTCTCGTGCGCAGGATTTTCCCTGTCTTGGAATGTAGGCGTCCTTGGGACTCCCAGCTTTGGTTTTGTAGAGTCATTGTGTGAATTCTAAGAGTTCCATCTTGAGAATATACAGTAACGTTATACTACAAATATTTATTTCTTCCCGAGATAGACAGGGAAACAGTAGATTTTTAGCTCACCTGAGCACAAATGTGCTCATGGTGAGCTATTGTGATACCGCTGTGTCCATCGTGTGTCGTCCGTCGTCTGTCGTCCGTCAAACTTTGCCTTGTGTGCACTCTAGAGACCACAGTTTTTGTCCGATCAACCTGAAAATTGGTCAGAGTGATTCTCTTGATAAAATTTCGGACAAGTTCGAAATTGGCTCATCTGGGGTCATAAACTAGGTAGCGAGGTCAAATCTTAGTTAAACCTTGTGAGCACTCTAGAGGCCACAGTTTTTGCCCAATCATCTGCAAATTGATCAGAATGATTGCCTTGATCAATTCTCGGACAAGTTCGAAATCGGGTCATCTTGGGTCATAAACTAGGTCACGAGGTCAAATCTTAGTAAAACCTCGTGTGCACACTAGAGGTCACAGTTTTTGTTCAATCAATCTGAAAATTGGTCAGAATGATTGTGTTGATAAAATCTCAGACAACTTTGAAATTGGGTAATCTGGGGTCATAAACTAGGTCACGAGGTCAAACCTTAGTAAAACCTTGTGTGCACTCTAGAGGCCACAGTTTTTGCCCAGTCAACCTGAAAATTGGTCAGAATAATTGTCTTGATCAATTCTTGAACAAGATAAAGATTGGATCATCTTGGGTCATAAACTAGGTCACTAGTTCAAATCTTAGTAAAACCTTGTGTGCACTCTAGAGGTCACTTTTTTGCCCAATCAACCTGAAAATTGGTCAGAATGATTGTCATGATCAACTTCAGAACAAGTTTGAAATTTTTGCCATCTTGGGTCATAAACTAGGTCACAAGGTCAAATCATAGTAAAACCATGTGTGCACTCTAGAGGTCACATTTTTTGTCCAATCTACCTGAAAATTGGTCAGAATGATTCTCTTGATAAAGTCTTGAACAATAGGTCATGAGGTCAAATCTTAGTAAAACCTTATGTGCACTCTAGAGGTCACATTTTTGTCCAATCAACCTGAAAATTGGTCAGAATGATTGTGTTGATAAAATCTCGAACAAATTTGAAATTGGGTCATCTGGGGTCATAAACTAGGTCACAAGGTCAAATCTTAGTAAAACCTTTTGTGCACTCTAGAGGCCACAGGTTTTGCCCAATCAACCTGAAAATTGGTCAGAATAATTGCTTTAATCAATTCTCGAAGAAGATACAGATTGGATCATCTTGGGTCATAAACTAGGTCACTAGATGAAATCTGAGTAAAACCTTGTGTGCTTTCTAGAGGTCACTTTTTTGCCCAATCAACCTGAAAATTGGTCAGAATGATTGTCTTGATAAAATCTCGATCAGGATTGAAATTGGGTCATCTTGGGTCATAAACTAGGGCACGAGGTCAAATCTTAGTAAAACCTTGTGTGCACTTTAGAGGTCACATTTTTTGTCCAATCAACCTGAAAATTGGTCAGAATGTATGTCTTGATCAATTCTCAGTAACGTTTGAAATTGGGTCATCTTGGGCCATAAACTAGGTCGTGAAGTCAAATCCTAGTAAAACCTTGTGTGCACTCTAGAGGTCTCATTTTTGCCCAATAAACCTGAAAGTTGGTCCAAACGGTTGTCTTGATCAATTCTCTGACAAGTTCAAATAGGGTCATCTTGTGTCATAAACTAAGTCACGAGGTCAAATCTTAGTAAAACCTTGTGTGCACTGTAGTGGCATTATTTTTTGCTCAATGAACCTGAAAATTGGTTGGATTGTATGGAGTTTTACATCCTACTCAACAGCTAAGGTCATGTATAGAAGGGGCTTTGGTTTAAAGTCTCATCTGAAAGACTGGAGAAGCAGGGGATCGACAGGGGATCGAACCAGTGACTCCTGTGTTTCAAGTCCAGTGTGTTACCACTGCACCACCTTTGCCCTCTGAAAATTGGTAAAAATAACTATTTTGATGAATCTTGGACAAGTTGGAAATTTGGTCATCTGAGGTCATAAACTAGGTCATGGTGTCAAAACTTAGAAAAACTTCATGATTGTGCACTCTGGAGGGCACAAAATTTGCCCAATTAACCTAAAGTTGATTCAGATTGTCCGGAACTTACTCAGAAATTTTGTTTGCATTATATCGCTGACAAAATTGAATATTGGTCACAATTGGGGTTGTAAAATAGGTATCTAGGTAAAAATCTCAGTAAAACTATTGCATTTAGAGGTTAGCTACATCATATACAGAAAGTTATTATCTCAGGTGAGCGCTTCAGGGCGAATGGCCCTCTTTATACCCCACACAACAAAGTTATGGGGGGGTATACTGGATTCAGGTTGTCCGTCCGTCCGTCCGTCCGTCTGTCCGTCCGTCCGTCCGTGGACATAATTTTGTGTCCTCTTCTCCTCCCACAGTTTTTGACCGATTTTGCTGAAATTTTAGCAGGTTGTTTCCTATCATATGAAGTTGTGCACCTGCAATTTTCATCTTGATCCAGGCAGTAGTTTCAGAGTTATGCCACTTTGAACTTTAGCACTTTTTCAGTGACAACGCGCTAGTGGGGGGTATTTGTCCGCTTTGCGACAGTTCTAGTTTTACTTGCTTCAGCATTTTCAGTTAAAACAGTCAAATGGATAATTTCAGGCTCATATTGATTTTGATTTAGACCTGTTATTTCTTTCAGGGCAACTCGGTGTTTGAAAGAAACGCTTTATTATGCTCCTTGAAAAAATTTCTGGGGAGCATATAGTTGCCACCCTGTCCGTCTGTCCGTCCACAGCCAGATCTCAGCAAACATTGGACCAAATTCAATGAAACTTTACAAGTGAACTCCCTAGGACAAATTATGCTCCCGGAAAAAAATTGGGGGGAGCATATAGTCGCCACACTGTCTGTCCGTCCGTGTGTCCGTCCGTCCACAGCCAGATCTCAGCAACCCCTGGACCAAATTCAATGAAACTTTACACGTGAATTCCTTAGGACAATCCCTAGAGAAATTTTTCTCTGTTTCTAAATTTGAGGCTGCATCATGGAAAAAGGGGCCTTAATCTAAAAAATAGTTTTTCTCTAATTTCTCTTCATGTATGATAGATTTGATTTTGTGACAAACACTTATTCGGGGAGCATAATCTGTCTATGACAGCTCTTGTGTTTAGCTGATTATACATGTACACTGTTCCAGGTTTCTCGCTGTGTTATTCAGACCATGGGGAGTCAAAAAAAGACGATCTAAATATAAGCAGAAAACAGCTCCAAAATTTGGTGCACAAAAGTCATTGTATTCATAAACGCGGCTACCAGTATGATTCCCTAAAATAAATTCATTTACTATTTCCCAAATGATAAAAATTTAGGATGGTCCAATTTGAAAGCTGCTGCAGATGGCAAAATGCATGTTTTTAAAACTGAATTTATGAAGAAGAAAGCACAGAAAATATTGAGGCAAAAGGAGAAACTGCTGGGTTATCGACATCAAAACCAAATGCTGTTTGGGAAAGGGTTGATATTCGTAATGATACAGACTGTTCTGAGCAACTCCCAAACTGGTAATCGGCAATCATCAGTAATTTCTGCAGATTCTATTTTTGCTATGATACTAATATAGTTTACTATATCACGGTGTATGATCACATGACTTAGAATTTCCGATAATCTTCAATAACTTTGTCAATACTCAACCAATTTTAATTCGGTTTGAAGCAGAGAAGGTGGAAAAATGTCAAGAATAACCTGGAAGTGGTGGATTTTTAAAAAATTGACTGATTAAAAAGTTATTGAAGATAAACCAAAATTTTGGTAATAATAATCTTCAATAACTTTTTTATCAGTTGATTTTTAGCTCCACTGGTCGAAGGCCAGCGGGGCTAATGTCATGGCCCTGTGTCCGTTGTGCGTGCATCTGTCCGTGCGTAAACAATTTTCAAACATCTTCTCCAAAACTACTGGACCAATTTCAACCAAACTTCACAGGAATCTTTCTTGCATTAATCTCTACCACATTCCTTTAAAAGAATAAAATTCTGTGCAGAACTTGAATTTTAATTTAATTGAACTTTCGAAAAATCTTTAAAATTTCTTCTTCTCCAAAACTGCTGGACCAATTTCAGCCAAACTTCACAGAAATGTTCCTTGCATGAATTGCTCTTAATTCCTTAAAAAAAATAAATTCTGTGTAGAACTTTAATTTTAATTAATTTACTTAAATTAGATTTTCGAAAAATCTTTAATGAAATCTTCTCCTCCAAAACTACTGGACCAATTGTAACCAAACTTTACAGGAATCTTCCTTGCATGAATCTCTTCTTAATTCCTTCAAAAAAAATAAATTCTGTGTAGAACTGAAATTTTGATTGAATTAATTAAATTAAATTTTCGAAAAATCTTTTAAAAAATCTTCTCCTCCAAAACTGCAGGACCAATTTCAACCAAACTTTACAGAAATCTTCCTTGCATGAATCTCTTCCTAATTCCTTATAAAAAAATATGTCGTGCAGAGCTTGAATGTTAATTTATTTGATTAGATTAAATTTTTGAAAAATCTTCTTTTCCAAAACTGCAGGACCAATTTTAACCAAACTTCACACGAATCTTCCTTGCATGAATCT
Organism: Fragum sueziense; assembly: GCA_963680895.1. NCBI lineage: Eukaryota > Metazoa > Mollusca > Bivalvia > Cardiida > Cardiidae > Fragum > Fragum sueziense. The sequence continues at coordinate 10,229,148 of OY804606.1, read as the reverse complement.
CTTCTAAATTCCTTAAAATTCCTTGTAGAAATTACATTTTAATTAATTTGATTAACCCATTACCAAACGACAAAATTTCAGATAGCTCCAAATTCAAAGATGTTGCAGACGACAATTTCAAGTGAATGGAATCTTTACTTTTTATGTCTTTTTGTATGGAAAACATGATGTTTTCCATGGCTATTAATTTTTGGGGAATTAGAAAGAGTCATTGTGTGGTAACGGGTTAAATTGAATTTTCAAAAAATCGTTAAACAATCTTCTTCTCCAAAACTACCAGACCAATTTCAACCAAACTTCACAGGAATCTTCCTTGCATGAATCTCTTCCAAATTCCTTCATGATAGGATGAAAAACTTGGCCACTGTGGGCTAGGCTTATTTTTTGCTATATCAAACATAGTGTAATTTTAAGAAAATTTTAAAAACATTTCTCCTCCATAATCACTTATTGGATTTCATTCTGGTGTAGCATGAATCTTCTTTGGATAGACCTCTATTGTATTCCTTGAAGAATTTCGTAGTCTAAAAGTCTAAAAGCCAGTGGAGCAATACAGGGCCATCATGGCCCTCTTGTTCACATATCAAACACTTTCATCTAATGCGTGACGTCTGGCCGCCTTCTCGGCTTCAAACCGAATTCAAATCAATCCCGTATTAACAAAATTATTGAAGATTTTCTGACACACCACCGTGTATATGTAATTATGCTCATTTTAAACGTCTGGCTGACGTCTGTTAAGTATAATTAAGTCTCGGGGCTCATGAATTGGTTATGCTCTTGTTAATGTTTATTAGCTCACCTGAGCACGAAGTGCTCATGGGGAGCTATTGTGGTCACTCACCGTCCGTCGTCCGTCTGTCCGTCCGTCCGTCCGTTCACATTTCTTTAAACATCTTCTCCTCCTAAACCATTTGGTCAATTTTGACCAAACTTGGCAGGAATGTTCCTTGGGTGACCCTTTTCAAAACTTGTTCGCGGATTTTTGATTCGTCAAAAAATGTGGGCGTGGCAGGGCGTGGCTTATCGGACTTAGAGAAATCCTAAGAAAATTCTTTAAAAATCAACCATTGGGCCAATTTGAACCTAACTTGGCAGAAATGTTCCTTGGGTGACCCTTTTCAAAAATTGTTGGCAAATTCTTGATTCGTCAAAAAAAGTGGGCGTGGCAGGGCGTGGCTTATCGGACGTAGAGAAATCCTAAGAAAATTCTTTAAAAATCAACCATTGGCCCAATTTGAACCAAACTTGGCAGAAATGTTCCTTGGGTGACACTCTTCAAAATTTGTTGGTGAATTTTTGATTTGTCAGGAAAAGTGGGCGTGGCAGGGCGTGGCTTATCGGACTTAGAGAAATCCTAAGAAAATTCTTTAAAAATCAACCATTGGCCCAATTTGAACCGAACTTGGCAGAAATGTTCCTTGGGTGACACTCTTCAAAATTTGTTGGTGAATCTTTGGTTTGTCAGGAAGAGTGGGCGTGGCAGGGCGTGGCTTATCAGACTTAGAGAAATGCTAAGAAAATTCTTTAAAAATCAACTATTGGCCCAATTTGAACCAAACTTGGCAGAAATGTTCCTTGGGTGACACTCTTCAAAATTTGTTAGTGAATTTTTTATTTGTCAGGAAATGTGGGCGTGGCAGGGCGTGACTTATTGGACTTGGAGAAATTCTAAGAAAATTCCTTAAAAATCAACCGTTGGCCCAATTTGAATCAAACTTGGCAGGAATGTTCCTTGGGTGACTCTTTTCAAAATTTGTTTGCGAATTTTTGATTCGTCAAAAAATGTGGGCGTGGCAGGGCGTGGCTTATCAGACTTAGAGAAATCCTAAGAAAATTCTTTAAAAATCAACCATTGGGCCAATTTGAACCTAACTTGGCAGAAATGTTCCTTGGGTGACCCTTTTCAAAACTTTTTCGCAAATTTTTTATTCTTCAAAAAAAGTGGGCGTGGCAGGGCGTGGCTTATTGGACTTAGAGAAATGCTAAGAAAATTCTTTAAAAATCAACTGTTGGCCCAATTTGAACCAAACTTGGCAGTAATGTTCCCTGGGTGACTCTTTTCAAAACTTGTTCGCAAATTTTTGATTCGTCAGAAAAAGTGGGCGTGGCAGGACATGGCTTCTCTGACTTAGAGAAATCCTAAGAAAATTCTTCAAAAATCAACCGTTGGCCCAATTTGAACCAAACTTAATAGAACTATTCTTTGGGTGACTCTTTTTAAAATTTGTTTGCGGATTTCGATTTGTCAGATAAAGCGAGCGTGGCAGGGCGTGGCTTATTGAAGTTAGAGACACCCTAAGAAAATTCTTTAAAAACACATTGGGCCAATTTGAACGAAACTTAGCAAGAATTTTCTTTGAGTGACTTAAAAAAAAAGCGTACACAAGTTTTCTTTGTCATCTAAAAATGTGGGTGTGGAAGGGCAGTGTTATCAGACTTAGAGAAATCATACGAAAACTCTTTAAAAATGAAGCATTGGGCCAATTTGAACCAAACTTGGCAACAATGTTCCTTGAGTGACCCTTTTCAAAATTTGTTCACGAATTTATGATTTGTACAAAAAAGTGGGCATGTCACAAACTTCTTTCAGGTGAGCGATATAGGGCCATTCTGGCCCTCTTGTTGTTTACTTGCAGGGATTCATGCCAAAATCATGTACGTTGGGCTCATGAACTTGTAATGCTCTTCGAGTAAGTGATTCATATTTTATGCATTAAGGCTTACGAACTGAGAATTAAAACTCCACTTTCTAGCCATACGAAATGCATCAAATTACACACACTTGTAAATACACTTCATATAAGTTGATTCACCGTGCCGGATTTCAAGATTATGCTTCAAGAAGAAATTAATTTACAAATGTTATTTTACTCTACAGAGTGTCCCAAAAAAACGGAACCCATGAAAGTACATTTCTCATGTGTCATGTAATATTTCTCCACCAAATTTACATATGCAATAGCCACGGCAGTTCTCTATTAGCAGTAAAAATTTGGTTGAAAAATAAAAATTAGTTTTGAAAATATTGGCATTCAAATGAATATACCCGGAAAACCATTTTAACACGATATCGATCTTTCGTTTTGCAGTGCGCGCCTACAATCATTTAAGAATTTGACGCTTCACAATTGGTTAATATATTTAATACAATACAAAAGTGATTTTGAAACATTGTATTCACAATAATGCATTTTCATTTCACCTTTTTGCTTATAAATAAACTGTAAAAGAAGAACTGCGATGTAACTAAAATAAATACAAACAAAATATCCAAGTGCATCACAGACTCATGAATAATAATCATAGGCACTTATTTAATATCTGACCAACATGCCGGTCACCGCTCAACTGAAAATTATTACAGGTTTCATTTGACCTGACACTGACCTTGATGAAAAAAATGTTCATATATGACAAATAACACGAAATTCAACAAAAAAATAAATAAATGTCCACAGAAAAGTATACTATGCAAGATTAAGACTAGACTAATTTTAGGGAACATACCAAGCTTGAAATTTAAGAAAATAAAAGTTAAAACTGCGCCATGTGAACTGAATCACATAATAATTTGAAATTAATTCAAACAACCACCCTATGGACTCAATTTGAACGTACAGCACGTGTACATATTAAATTTTGAGAAAATCGCAACATACATGTACAGTGGCACAGAATTCAACAGCTGACCGTTAGTGCGCTTTCACGAACAAACAAGACGCCAAAATCAATATCATGTCAGATCGCTTTTTTAGTGTCATTATTAATTTGCTTATAACTTTTGAACAGATACATATTTTTAAATGAAATTTGGAACACACATGCAAAAATTATGTATCTTTAGTACTGCAAATTAAAAAATTAGATTCTTTGCTTACGCTTTAAAATATTTGACTTTGAATTAGGGTTCCGTTTTTTTTGGGACACTCTGTATATTCATATGCAAGGGAGGTAATTTTAAACAATTTTGCCAAATATTTCCATAAGTATGCATTAATTCAAAATTCTAAACCATACAAAATGCTTATGTTTGTATTTGGAATGGAAATGTAACACAGTTTAGGAATTACTGGCACTTTTCAAATTTCGCCTCTGGCTCTGCATTTCATTCTCAGTTTGTATACCTTAAGTCCAAGATTTCAGTATTGGATGATATTCTGGCAAATCTGTTGAATGTACTGAAAAGTAGAGTCAAGAATGTCATTTTTTGTACCAAGCTTAATGCCTTCCATCAATACACATAAATTTTAGAAAATAAGCTGCATAACTTACTATAAAAAGCTGGTTTTTAGGGGGGGGGGGGGTTAGTTTCATTGTGTTTCACAAGATTAACTTCATTTGTTAAAAATAAAGCCTTTGTTTATTGACCTTCCTTTACCATTTAACCTTTAATTATTAAATGTTTGGGAAAACATTGAGCCAAAATAAGAAAGTGCTGGTGACCAGCATTTTCTCCTTTTGTATCAATATTTTCTGGGCTATAACATGCATATTTTCTCCTTTCGATATAATTTATTTTGTTATCTGCAACCCCTTTGAATTTGTACCACCCTAAAATTTTGTCGTTTTAGAAAGATTTAAGTTTCTAAATATTTCCCAAACAAGACCTGGTTCATGTCTCTGATAACATTAACTAAAAGCTTAGGAAAACATCGAGACATTGGAGGAAATTCTTTTAAGTTTCTCAAATTTTTCTTTGCACTATTGTACACTTATCCTACCATTATCGACATCCATTTTGTTGTCGGTAGAAGCTATTAACCCTTCCCAAACTGCAAATCTTCAAAATTTCCATTTCAAAAGCTGCTGCAGACGACAAACGGACCTTGTCTAAGATAAAATTTGTGTACACTATAGCATGGAAAATATTGAGACAAAAGGAGAAACTGCTGGTTATCAGCCGTTTCTTCTTTTGTCTCAATGTTTTCCCAAGCCATTTCTATAAAGGACGTCAAACCAGGTCTTGTTTGGGAAAAGGTTAACCCTTCCCCAAACAAGTCTCCCATCTTTATCAACACCTATTTTGTCATTCACAGAAGATTTAACCCATTCCCAAACAACAAAATTTTAGGGTTATCCACTTCCAAAACTGCCACAAACGACAAAATGGATGTTATCAAAGATAAGATTTGTGTAAAATATGGCACAGAAAATATTGAGAAAAAGAAGAAACTGCTGCTTATCATCAGTGTCTTCTTTTGTTTCATTGTTTTCCGAAGCCTTTTTTTATGGACGTCAAAACCAGGTCTTGTTTAGGAAAGGGTTAACACAGGATTGGACCCAATTTTTGGCCGTTTCGGAAAGGGTTGAATTGAAAGACATTAAATTTTTGCTGTTTGGGAACATGAATGATTTACTATGTGCTTGTAATGTGTTTAACCCTTTCCCAAACAAGACCGGATTTTGACGTCCCTAGTAGAGATGGCTTAGGAAAACATTGAGACAAAAGAAGAAACTGCTGATAATCAGCAGTTTCTCCTTTTGTCTCAATATTTTCTTGGCCATATTTTACATAAATTCTATCCTAATTACCTCCCATTTTGTCATTTGTGACAGTGTTTGAAGTGGATTACGTGAAATTTTTGCCGTTTAGGAACGGGTCAAAATGTGATTCCTGTTCACTCAACAGTTTTACGTGTAACTACAACTATTTCGGAAACTCGGAACAGGCCACATTACAGACATACCAATTTGTCAGTTGTTTTAGTGACGTAACAACTACGCCAAAACCGACGACAACAACAACAACCACACGGAAAACAACAACAACAATCAACCCGAAAACGACAAATGATACTACTATTTCTACCTCTACAACTCGAGGGCCCAGTGCAAAACTATTGTAACTACCTATTTTTGAGAAGTTCACTTTTTTGCATTTTCTGAATCTTTAGGAAGGAATACATCATATGTTCTAACATTGGGTTTCAATTCTGTATAATTAAAAAGATATTTAGAATTTCAAAAATATTGTATCTCAATTGAAAGAAATTTGTTTGTGCAAAACTATTGTAACTCAACTGTTTTCGACTTTGTTTACACTCTAGCATCTACAATTATCAACCAATCAAGACAAAACTTGGACACTATATTGGGGACCATAAGATCTCGAATGATTTTAATTTTCAGTCTGATCAAAACAAAAAGTCATGAGTTATGTGCCCTTGAATTTGACAAAAATCCGCTTTTGACTGTTTTTGTCTTTGTTTACACTCTAGTTTCTACAATTTTTGACTAATCAAGACAAAACTTGGACAAATTGTAGGTGACTATAAGAACTCATACGATTTTAATTTTCATACTGATCAAAAAAGGAAGTCATGAGTTATGTGCCCTTGAATTTGATAGATGGCCATATTTGACTGTTTTTGACTTTATTTACACTGTAACATCTACAATTATAGACCAATCAAGATAAAACTTCTTTACTATCTTGATGACTATAGGTTATCGTATAAAATTGATTTTCAGCTCGATCCAGCCAGAAAGTCTTGAGTTATGTGCCCTTGAATTTGACAAATTTGCTGTTTTCAACTTTGTTTTAAGTCTAACCACAATAAATAATAATGATTATCACATGATTCTGGATGAATATGATTTTCAGCATAACAGAACAAGAAGTTGCTCAGTAATATGCCCTTGAATTTGACAAAATTGTCGTTTTTGACTTTTTTTCACTCCACCATTATCAACCAGATTATGATATTGACAAATCAAGACAAAACTTAAACAAAGTGTTGAAGACTACAATATCTTGAAGAGATCAGAATTTCAGCATAATTGGACGAAAACATACTGAGTTATCTGCTCTTGAATTTAACACATTTGCTGTTTTCGACTTTGTTGTTTTTACTAAAATAATCACAAATAGTGACCAATAAAGAAAAAACTTAGAAACAATGTTGGTGAGTGGTGACCATAAGTTTGTTTCAGTCTTAATGTCAAAAATATTTATTGATCTGAAACTGTGGATTATATCATCTTGGTTCAGGTGAACGATTAAGATCCAGCATGGTCTTCTTGCAATATGAAATGGTACATTGTACATGTATGTCAGCCTATTATCATCAGTTTGCAGCTTTTGAAATCAAATTAAGCCAATGTAACTTATCAACTTGCCAATGTCATAGCATTTTTTGAAAATATTTGAAAGTGTTCCATCAATTGCCCCTGGAAAGACAGCTTTATAGTTTTAAAGTTTCAGGCATTAAGATTATATCAGCATTCCATTTCAATGGCATAAAAGTTGAAAAAGAAATCAAAGTACAGTCGACACTCGTTGTGTCGAAGTCGGAGGGGCCGTTAAAATACCTCGACATATCCGGAGTTCGACTCATCCTATTTTGTTTGGCTTCGAGATATTTGATATTTGACTGTTTTTGAACTTATCAAGTACGAATATTATTGAAATAAAGTATGAAAAGGAAAGAAATTGCTCATGTCGAGCAATTTCTATCCTTTTCCTACTATATTTCAATGGCTGTATTCAGTTCGAAATACTTTTGTTTGAAAAAATTATGGTATATTGATGAGGACGGGACCAGATTTGAACTTCGACTTAAGCGAAAATTCGACTTAACCGATGTCGACATAACTAGTGTCGACTGTACATCATACATTTTTATCAGCCAAAGTGTTTGAAAATCAAGAACAAAATAGACAATTAATTACAGCATTGGAATAATTTCTATGTCACTGTGCAAGCATGAAATGTTTGTTACTATGTTCGGAAAACTCAAGCAATTCCATAAATTGCTTTTTTAGACCATAATTATTCTAACAACTGTGGGTACCGGCACAAATGTATAACTCATGAATTTGGATAGCTGAATCCCGTTATAGGAAAAGAAAAATTCACATTGGCCGAGTCAACTCGCCTGCATGTTCCCATTGGTGGATTTCAGAATGAGTCCCGGCCCCTATCTAATGTGACCCTTGGCAACACAATGAGCACTATTTTTGTAATTCCTTAAGTTATTGACTGTCTAGATATATTAAATTATCATTACAAAATTAAAGACAAAATTAACCATTGGGTAATGGATAATAAATCTGTAACCGTGTAGTGGCAATTTTGTACCCTACCCGCGGGTACTCAAGTGCTTGTTTCAGCCCTAGTCTGCATTGAATATATAAAATTAAATTTAGAGGAAAATATAAGTATTTTCTGGGAAGTTCAGTTATTAAGTTGTAGGTTAAGTGTTGAAAAGGGTGTATAAAGGATAATATTCAGAAATGTCATTTGTTGGTTTTCGATGACCTTGAATTTAATGAAATACGTCCTTGACTTAGAATCAAAAGATGCACATCAATTACAAAAGCAGACATTTAGGCAGGTTATGCTCCCCGAATAAATGTTTGTCACATAAAAAATTCACTTGACCTTCCAAATCAGAATAAACTATCAGACATAATTCCCTTTTTCTATGACACTTTTTTTGTAGGCCTACATATACGAGGGTTGTTCGGAAAGTTCGTAGAATTTTTTCATATGATGTGTTTTAATCGCAATTTAATCAAATAAAATATACATGCACAAATTTCAACTTTTGTTCTATCAATCCCCTGTGTATTTTACCCGAATCTTACAAATCAAAATTTTACTAACAGAAATAAAACAGTATGTAAGTCATACCCGGAGCACGCCGAGGTCATAAGTAACGTCAACCGTCATTTAAAATCGACAAATGTCACACTTTTCCCATGAAGTCACCAGCAAGATCGATGCATTATCGATGCCTGTTTATCCACTTAGTGAACGTTTCTTTATACGATTCTTTCGAAAATGACGACAATACTGCTTGGGCTTTTTAGTGAGGTCCTCAGCCGAATAAAACCGTATTCCTCGTAGCTAAGCCTTGGGCTGTTTTCGTGCACTTTTGTTTGGACCCGAGCATTTTTTGGCGATGGGGTACGCGGGGTTTCCACACCGATGACATGCGCTTAGATTCCGTGTCAAAGTGATGCACCCAGGTCTTGTCCGTGGTGATAATACTGAAAAATACATCTTCCTTTGTTTCATAGCGGGTAGAAAATACCTGTGACCATCGCAGCCGGGATTCTTTTTCACTTTTCTTTAGCAATCGTGGCACCCAATTTGCACTAACTTTAATCATGCCCAGTTCATATGTTAATGTCCCATGTACCTTGGATACCGAATTATCGAGTATATCTGCAATCGTCCTGACAGTAATTCTCCTATCACATTTTACCGTGTCTTTTACCCGATCCCTTACTAAACACTCTACGACAACCGACCCACCAAATCTAGAATCGTCCTCAATATAATCACACCAGCTTCTTAAACGCGCGTGCCACTTATACACATTATCTCTGCTGCAATTTCTATTCTTTCCTGAAGAATTGATCATGATCAGCGTTTCTGTTGGTGATTTTTGCTGCGTGACACAAAAATTCACAACACTTGTCAATTTGACGTCGCCGGTTGACGTCATCTCTTCCGGTCAGCAACTTTTTGATATCTCCTCTAAAACCGTGTTACTACTTTGAAAGAACCGATAACGTTAAGAAATTTACAGGAAACGACCCCCTGACGTTGTGTAAACGATCACACTTTTCGCGCAATTTTGATACCAACCGAAAGTACAAAAGAGACAATGTAAAATCTGTTATACTATGTTTTAATTGTCAAGAAATGGACTGCTCCGGTATCCCGATATTGTGTTGCTACGGTTACCGATATTTTCGGTTATTATTGATATTTTCGAATAACCTTTTGGAAATAAACTCAAGGTATGTTACAGTATTTGTACCTTGATATTTACCTATAAATAACAAATAATAGTAATTTTAGAGCAAAATTCTACGAACTTCCCGAACAACCCTCGTATTATAGTGTGTAGCGTATACAATCTGATGCATTATAGCTTAAAATAAATGACCTAGCAGAGCATTGCCAGCTATTACCCCCCGGTCCCACTGAGCCCGATTTCCAAAATATTCGCAGTGCCTCGGGAGAGCGCGGTGTCACTGATTTACTACAAATTAGAGCTGACTTTTTCCGGCCCATCCATATATGGGGCGTATTTTCGTATAACACCAGTTTGTTCCGTCGCCGTAATTCGTCGACGAGAAATGCGAGTATTCATAGTGCATCGCCTTTATTCGTTGTTTATCGCCAAAATATGTATTGCCAAATAGGCCAAATTTTTCGCCGAATAACAATGATTAACTAACCCGAACAACTACGACTTAGTACGAGGTGCACTGATTTTACCGCGATTTTCAAAATTGGGAGAAAAAATTGCGCATGTTGAAATTTTTGTTCCGATTTAGTGCAGATTTGAATCAGGATGTACTACGAGTCTCCCGAAGTAATCCGACTTCGTGCCGATTTTGAAATTCTTGCAATCGGGATCAAATCTGGGCCAGTGGGACCGGGGGCTTAACTAGAGATGCTCTGCCAGGTCATTTATCATGAGCTATACTCAAGTATATAAGTTTATTTATTTCTAATTATCAGATTAAAAGAAATCAAAGAAAAACTAAATTCTACATTAAGGCCCTTATTCCCATGACACGGTTTCAAATTCAGAATCATAGAGAAGGGGTTCTTGACAGAATCCAGGAATTTTATATTGAAGTTTCATCCAATGTGGTCAAAGGGTCGTGGAGAATTTGCTTCGGGCAGACTGACAGAAAAAGATGCAAAACTTTCATACATTGCATGAGCCCCCTTTTCCCATGAAAAGTTTTTTGTCCTTAGATTAGAATAATGTATGGTCTAGAACATCTCATTTGTCACTGAAATACAAATTTCCATTGACTTCTGATTACTAGATGAAAGAAATTAGAGAAAAGTTAATTTCTACATTAAGGCCCCCTTTTTCCATGACACAGTTTTAAATTGAGAAATGAAAATTTATGCTTTCCTGAAAATATTCCAGGGAGTTCATAAATGAAGTTTCATCAAATTTGGTCAAAGGTGTAGATCTAGTTGCAGAAGGATGGACAAATAAATGGAAGAACGCATGAACAGAAGGACGGACGGACAGACAGACAGCACTGAATGACAGGATGACGACTACATGCTCCCTGATTTTTTCAGGGAGCATAAAAACTACCCGTATATAGATTAAAATTTAACAAGTTTAATACTTTCAAAGATTGACCAAGAAAAAACAATTTGTTAAGTTTTTATGATTAAGTCCACAGACAGACAGATGAACAGACATACAGACAACAATATTCTCTTCACCTTTTTATGCTTCACATAATAAGGTGTTAAATATAAGTCGTATTTCATCAGTTTTGCACTTATGTATTTACAGCAAATAGCTAAAATCGAATGTCACAATAGTTTTGCACCAACATTTTGTGCATACTATTAATATTTTTTGGTGCAAAACTATTGTAAGTCAAAAAAGTTCAACAAAAGCAAATTTTCAAAAGTTTTGTTGAAATAAATATATTGATTGAAATTCTTATGTTCCAACACACTTCCTGTAGAAATATTTAGTAATTACATTAAATTTTAAAAAAGTTATGAAGTTTTTTCCCTCTCCTGTAAAATTTTACAAAATGTAGTTACAATAGTTTTGCGCTAACCCCTCGAACTACTGAGTTATCAAATTCTATCACAGATAGATAGTGAAATGGTGTTATTTTATAAAGTATCCCATCACCAAACAGCAAAATTCTAGACTGGTCCAAATTTAAAAGTGTTACAGATGCAAATTTCAAGTGAATATTCTTTTTACAATTTTTGTTCTTTTTTGATAGAATTTATCGTGAGAAATGAAGAAATTGCTTGTTCTATGATGTTTTCTAAGCCATTTTCTTGAAGAAAGTCAAAAAGAGTCACTTTATGGGAAAGGAGTATAAATGTTTTTCTACCAAGTAAATAAAGCAATCGATCCTTTCCCAAACTGTCAAAATATAGAATGTGCCAATATCAATGATATTTGAGAAGACTAAACAAATAAGAAAGTTAATCATTTGTAGCAGAACTGCAGATAAGGTTTTTTGCTTTTCAAAATGTAATTTTTCATTTATTGTTCATCAAACTTTTCTTATGTTGCGGGTACTCATTGGAATTGTCTCATTCAGACAATTAACCCTTTTCAAAACAAGACCTGATTTTGACGTCCCTACCAGAAAAGGTATTGGAAAACATTTAGGCAAAAGAAGAAAATTCTGATGATCAGCATTTTCTCCTTTTGCCTCAATAATTTCTGGGGCTTTATTTTGAACAAATCCTATTTATATCAACATGAATTTTGTCATCTACAAATCCTTTCAAATTGGACAAATCAACAAATTTGCCGTTTGGGAAAGGGTAAAAATGAGTAGCCACAATGTATGGTTTGGATTTGAGAGAACAAATTTTATTCAAATTTAAATTTTGTATTTAACCCCTCCTATATGTTGCTCCGCATAGTATGAAATTTTGCTTGGCTAAAGCAGAAAATGCTGGTCATTCCATTTCCTTATTTTCCTTAAAGGGTTTCTGAACTCCCAAGTGATCTCTGAGGTGTGTTCTTTAGAGCGAGATTTTTTTAAGATTTCTTAAGATGTTTTAGATGAAACATTTTTAAGAACTAGATTCTGACCAAGATGTTCCAAATGCTTCCTACTTCATACAAATGATGTCATGATGAGTATTGAGCATTACCATTGTACCATGGAGCAGTCAGAACAATTTGGTCAATTCTCTCTTATATTGTTTCTACAAAGTTAGCCTAGGAGTTCCGCATAAAGTCTAGGGTAATGGCGCCCCCCATTTAGCATCTTAAAATCTTTCTCTAAAGAAGGCTTTATTCTAAAATATCTTAAGAAATCTCAAGATATCTCAGGAAATCTTGCTCTAAAGAATGTGCCTCTGATTTTTGAAAACTGAGGAGGCACCGAATATTATTCTGTAGAAAAGAAGAAATCCTACTGTTATTCAGAAAAAATGAAGTTTGACTAATATGGGATTTTTGTATAGTTTAAAACAGAAACAGTTACTGTTGAAGGAAATGGAGAAAGGGCTGCAGCATTTTCTATACTCTTATAATGTTTTCCAAAGATTTCTATCATAGCGATAACAAGATCTGTTATTTTGGGGGAAGGGGTTAAGGCATTGCTAGTGTCTATTTAATGTAATCTCTGTTTGTCAATTTAAAGTCTGTACAGCTGATCCAAGTACATTTATTTGTGATGGATTTACTTGTATTTATTTATTTTGTGAATTGAAATTTCAGGTATTTGTTTGCTTTCTGTGAATTAATTAGATGCCCCTTTATTGAAAGATTTGAAGCATATGGTGTTTGTCAAAGGATGTCTGTAAGTGTGTCGACATATTCTTAACCCTTTCCCAAATGGCAAAAATTTAGGGTGATCCACTTCAAAAACAGCAACAAATGACAAAATAGAGTTATTCAAGATAGAATTTGTGTAAAATATTGCATTGAAAATATTGAGACAAAAGGAGAAACTGCTAGTTATCAATGTTTTCCCAATCCTTTTCTATTAGGGACGCCAAAACCAAGTCTTGTTTGGGAAAGGGTCCATTTTGACAGCAATTTTGTAGGCTGGTCCAAATTGAAAGGTGTTGCAGATGACAATTGCAAGCTGATAGTTTTAATAAGAATACCCGTAATGTCGCCATTTTGAGACTCTTAAATCATCAGCTTTTTTCGAGTGGAGTCATTATGTATCCAAACCTATTCGGATGCAGTCGTAAACATATTAGGTGGTGGAAAGTTCCACCGCCAAACTGCTGAATGTTTTCGATCGCGCACGAATGATTCCGACGTTGAGCGAATCCCATTAGGGGTGGACTACCTAAGACATATTTTTTATGGCAGATCTGATAAACTTTTCAATCTGAATTATCAAATCTCACATGTACATAACAAACAGCTGATCTATTTGTTTCAAGGTTAAGATCATGATAAAAAGCCAGTGTATTAAATGAATAGTGATTAAATTTGTTTTTGTAAAATTTTACTGTTGTATTTATTTTGTATTCTATGTCTTGCATTTTGTTACTAAAAATAAACGGATAACTCTTTGACAAGTTTATTTGTTCTCAATCCTCTTAACCCTGTCCCAAACAAGATATTGAGTACAAGCAAAGATGTTTGGGAAATCTTTAAGACAAAGAAGAAAATGCTCCAGCCGCTGTGATAGGATAAAGAAACAGCATTTTCTACTTTTCCCTCAACATTTTTAGCTCACCTGAGCACTTCAGGTGAGCTATTGTGGTCGCTTTTTGTCTGTCGTCCGTCTTTTCGTCCGTCTGTCCACAATTTGTTGTTACCACTCTAGCATCCACAAATATTGACCAATCTTGACCAAACTTGGTCAAAACATGTATGACTATAAGTTCTCGGATGAGTTCGATTTTGAGTCAGATCGGACCAGGAAGTCCAGAGTTATGTGCCCTTGAACGTCAAAAATGGCTAGTTTTGACTTTGTTACCACTCTAGTATCTACAAATATTGACCAATCTTGACCAAACTTGGTCAAAACATGTATGACTATAAGTTCTCGGATGAGTTCGATTTTGAGTCAGATCAGACAAGGAAGTCTGGAGTTATGTGCCCTTGAACGTCATAAAATGGCTAGTTTTGACTTTGTTACCACTCTAGTATCTACAAATATTGACCAATCTTAATCAAACCTGGTGAAAACATGTATGACCATAAGTTCTTGGATGAGTTCGATTTTGAGTTAGATCGGACTTGGAAGTCCGGAGTTATGTGCCCTTGAATGTCAAAAAAGGCTAGTTTTGACTTTGTTACCACTCTAGTATCTACAAATATTGACCAATATTAGCCAAACTTGGTCAAATCATGTATGACCATAAGTTCTCGTATGACTTTGATTTTGAGTCAGATCGGACTTGGAAGTCCGGAGTTATGTGCCCTTGAACTTAAAAAATGGCTAGTTTTGACTTTGTAACCACTCTAGCATCTACAAATATTTACCGATGAAGACAAAACTTTGCCACAATGTTGGTAACTATAAGATCTTGGATGAATTTGATTTTCAGTGTGATAGGAGCAGGAAGTCTGGAATTATGTGCCCTTGAATTTGACAAAATTGCTGTTTTCAACTTTGTTTACACTGTAACATCTACATTTATTGACTAATCAAGGCAAAACTTGGCCACAATGTTGGTGACCATAAGGTCCTTGATGAATTAAATTTTCAGCTTGATTTGAGTAGAAAAACAAGAGTTATTGGCCCTTGAATTTAACAAAATTACTGTTTTCGACTTTATTTTCTTTCTAGCAAACACAAATATGGACCAATCAAGACACAACTTGGTCACAATGTTTGTGACCATAAGATCTTGATTGTTTTAATTTGTTCGATTGATCGGACTAAAAAAACCCAGAGTTGTGCGCCCTTGATGGCTACAAAATTGCCACTTTCGACTTTGTTTTCTCTCAAACAGCAATAAATATTAACCAATAAAAAAACTTGGACATGAGTTATGTGCCCTTGACTGTGACAAAATTGTTGTATTCTTCCACTTTGTTTTTACTGTAACAGCTACAAATATTGATCATTCAAGATTATGAAAGCAGTTTTCAGCTTGATAAACATCTCGCATCTTAAATTATGTGCTCTTGAACTTGACAACCTTACGACTTTCATTCTATCTAGGTGCAGGTGAGCGATCGAGGACCATCATGGTCCTCTTGTTTGTTTTAGTAAGTGATACACTTATATTGTTGCCTGCAGTGTCAATCAAATTGAACCACTCAAACACTTTCTCTCATTCCGTTCTAATAGGGCTGTTTTTAGCAAGCCAAGACTTCAAGTTTAGGAACTAATGTCACAGCCCTAGTATCTACATATTCGTTGTTTACATGGACAAAAACTTTAACCCTTTCCCAGACGACAAAATTTTAGGGTGGTCCAATTCGAAAGCTGCTGCAGACGACAAAATGGATGTGAATACAAATTGAAATTTAGCATGTTATAGCCAAGAAAATATTGAGACAAAAGGAGAAACTGCTGGTTATCAGCAGTTTCTTCTTTTGTTTCAATGTTTTCCCAAGCCTATTGTATTAGGGAAGTCAAAACCAGGTCTTGTTCGGGAAAGGGTTAAACTGGTCTATCACTAGGGTACTTTTAGAAATAGAGCATTGGTATGTCACAAATAGATACCCCCAACCAGGACCTTTCATTTAGGAGCATGATCTTTAACCCATTACCAGACGGCAAAATTTTAGGGTGATCTACTTCTAAAACTGCCACAAATGACAAAATGGAAGTTACTAAAGATAGAATTTGTGTTAAATATGGCGTAGAAAATATTGAGACAAAAGGAGAAACTGCTGGTTATCAGCAGTTTCTTCTTTTGTTTCAATGTTTTCCCAAGCCTATTCTCTAAGGGACGTCAAAATCCGGTCCTGTTTGGGAAAGGGTTAATCTCATGACATTGACATTGGAGTTTGAAATACTTTTAAAAATTTGAACCTGGGTTATAACTCATGCCCTTGTAAAGATAAAACTGATATTTCAAACATAGACACCCCCTACCAAGACCTTTCATTTGGGACAATCACATTTGATCTCATGACCTTGACCTTGGAGTTTGATATACTGAAACCAGAGTAAAAAATGATTTTATGATATTTGACCTACTGTAAGAGTCTATTTATTCACGAGGACAATATTTTCGCTAATTTTCGCGAATGGGTTATCCCGCGAATTCATCATTCTCGTGAATATAACAGTCTGCAGAGTGCCGGAGATTACTGATGGTAAGCCGAATATCGAAACCTTCCGAAATCATATATACATGGTTATGTTGTTGCTAGTAGATCTAGGCCTACATCAAAATCGATTAATATCATAATTGCTCATATTTAATGTATACCTATCAAACTGATATATCGGAGTTCTTTTTGAAACGATAAAAATGTTTAAAAGAGTTGCTTTTCGCATATAAGTAATCAATGTAAGCTATACATAAACATGAAGGAGAAAGGACGTTCTATACTTTGAAAACCGATTATTACATAGGAACAATAGCTTTTGATACCCGTATTATCCCTTTAACAGGTGATAATCGAACAAAGGTGCAAAGACAGGTATAAAGTTAGTAGAGGTGTGAAAAATATTTCACACAAACATCGCTTATGTATATTTATCTAATTTAAACGGACCTGTACAGAAATTAACGAATCGAAGATTTCCGGAAAATGACGGAAACACACGATCTTTATATCAGCCACTCGGGAATTTATAAACTCGCGAATATATCCGAGTCAGCAAAATCGCGAAATGTTGAGCTCGGGAAAATAAAGACTTTTACAGTAGTTAGCTCCACTGGCCATCATATTCCTTCATAGAATTCTGATTGAAGAAGAGAGTCCAGAGTAATCTGCCCTTGAATGTCAAAAATGGCCATTTTGACTTTGTTTTCACTCAGACAACATCAGAATGAAGCAATGGTCCAATTTGCAAACACGTTTTGAAATGAGTCACCCATGGAACATTCCTGCTAAGTTTTGTAAAAATTGGCACAAAGGTTTGAAGAAGATTTTTGAAGAATCATCAAGCTACCCCGGTATTTCTCTGTCTGATAAGCCCCGCCACCGTCACATTTTTCAACAAATTAAAAATTCATGACCATGTGTTGAAGACAGTCACTTAACCCTTTCCCAAAGAACAAAATTTTAGGGTGATCCACTTCAAAAACTGACACAAAAGACAAAATGGATTTATTTAAGATAGGATTTGTGTAAATTATGGCATAGAAAAAATTTAGACAAAAGGAGAAACTGCTGGTTATCAGCAGTTTCTTCTTTTGTTTCAATGTTTTCCCAAGCCTTTTCTATCAGGGGCGTCAAAACCAGGTCTTGTTTGGGAAAGGGTTAAGGAACATTCCTGTAAGATAACGAATGACAGGCACCCCGGAGTCTAACCTTAAAAGCTTCCTACGATCTAAACACTAACATTGCCTATACCTCATGTCCTATTACAGATACAGCCTTGATATTTCACACATGGATACCTAACACAACCTTTTATTTAAGACCGATGACCCTTGACTGTGAGCCTGTGACAAGCTCCCCTACTGGTTAGGTACGCCGTCTGCGGACAACTCTTGCTCAATTTAACCCATTCCCACACATTAACTCCTTTTGACTCCTAAAAAGAAAAAAAGCTTTGGAAAACATTGTTGGAAAATGAAGAAATTGCTTGTGACAAGCAATTTCTTCATTTCCCACAATATTTTCTACCCCCAAAGACCATATTTCCTTAATTCTATTCGCTTGAAATTGTTGTCTGCTATATCATTCTATTTAGACCAATCTAAAATTTGTTGTTTGGTAATGGGTTAAAGAGCAGTTATCTGAATTTCAAAGGTAGCATGTACAACTATACACTAACGAGATTCATTGTGGAAAAAGTTTGAACATCATCTAATTCAATCCTTTCCCCAAACAACGAACAAGGTGTGTATGTGAAACATAACTGCCCCCAGAATGGCTCTTTTGGAGAAAAGGGCAATGATAAATTTTCAAGTTAAGTTTCGGAATGACAGACGGACAATGGTTAAGCAATATGCCCCGCGGGGGCATAATAATAAGGGTAGTCCATTTTGGAAGCTGCTGCAGATGTCAAATGTATATTGTTAAAGATGGCGTTTTCATGCAATATACAGAGTGTCCCAAAAAAAACGGAACCCTATTTCAAAGTCAAATATTTTAAAGCGAAAGCATAGAATCTAACTTTTGAATTTGCAGTACTAAAGATACATTATTTTTGCATATGTGTTCTAAATTTCACATCAAAATATGTATTGGTTCAAAAGTTATATTAAATTTAATAAAGACACTGAAAAACCGTTTTAACACGAAATCGATTTTTGCGTCTTGTTTGTTCGTAAAAGCGCACTGACGGTCAACTGTGGAGTTCTTTACCGTTGTACAAGTACGTACCAATTTTCTCAAAATTTGATAATGTCAAAGTGCCGCATGTGCAAATTGAGTCCGTAAGGTGTTTGTTTGAAATAATTTTAACCCACTCCCAGACCACAAAAAGTTAGGGTGGACTGGATTCATAGCTGTTGCTGATGACAAAATTGACGCCAATAAAGACAGAATTTGCGTAAAATACTGCACAGACAATAGGCAAAAGGAGAAAATGCTGGTGACCATTATTTTCTTCTTTTGTCTAAATACTTTCTCAAGCTAACTCTCTCATGGATGTCAAAACCAGGTCTTGTTTGGGAAAGGGTTAAAGTACTTGGCATTTGAGCGCTGACCGGCATGTTGTAGAGTAATAAAATAGCTGCATTATGATTACATGTAATGAATCTTTGATACACTTTGATATTTTGTTTGTATTCATTTTTTGTTTCGGTTACATCGCAGCTCTACTTTAACAGTTTATTTGTTAAAGGTAAAGATGAAACGAATATATTCTATTGTAAGTAAAATGTTTCCATATCACTTTGGTATTGTATTAAACAATTGTGAAGAGTCAAGTGTAGGTGCGCGCTGCGAACGGAGAGATCGATTTCGTGTTAAAATGGTTTTCCAGGTGCATTCATTTGAATGCCAATATTTTTGAAATTAATAAACATTTTTCAACCAAATTTTAACTGCTGATAGTAAACTGTTGTTTCTATTGCATATTCAAATTTGGTGGAGGCATATCACTTAATACACAAACAATTAATTTTCAAAAATGGGTTCCGTTTTTATTGGGACACTCTGTAGTATGGAAATTATTTAGGCAAAGAGGAGAAAAATCTGACTATCAGCATCTTCTTCTTCTTTGGCCTCAATGTTTTCCAAAGTTTGACAAATTTTGGTATCTGAGAAAGTGATGAATCAAAATTGAACAAGATGTGTTTGTGAACTGCAATTGCCCATTTGTTATGTCATGCGTTATGTTCTCGTGGTATGTGGAAAGATGGACAGACAAACATACAAAGATCAGACAACAGTGTGTCCCCGATCTTTAACAAGAGTGCCATGGTCACAATGTACGCCGCCACTTATAAAACTTGAGACAAAAAAATGACATTGACAAGGATTTATAAATATTCACTCAAAAACCTGTAAAAAGTTGTGTTCACAAAGAGGTTTTTATAAATATCCAGTCAAAAACCTGGAAGGAATTGCGTTCACAAGGCTGAAATATCATTAAGCCCCAGAGACTAAGATTGAAGGGGGCATAACTCAGGCAAAAATCAATGAACCATTAAATCCTTACTTCATGCATATCTATCAATTAAGGTAATAACATCCACCAAGTTTCATTATGATCCAGCCAGAATCTTAGGAGGAGTTGCGTTGACAAGGCTGCAATTTCAATAAGCCCCGGAGACTAAGTTTTAAGGGGGCATAACTCTGGCAAAAATCAATGAACCATAAAATCCTTCCTTCATGCACATCTACCAATTGAGGTGATAACATTGACCAAGTTTCATTAAGATCCAGCCAGAAACTTAGGAGAAGTTGCGTTGACAAGGCTGCAATTTCAATAAGCCCCAGAGACTAAGTTTTTAAGGGGCATAACTCAGGCAAAAATCAATGAACCATAAAATCCTTCCTTCATGCACATCTGCCAATTGAGGTGATAACATTGACCAAGTGTCATTAAGATCTAGCCAGAAACTTAGGAGGAGTTGCGTTGACAAGGCTGCAATTTCAATAAGCCCAAGAGACTAAGTTTTAAGGGGGCATAACTCTGACAAAAATCAATGAACCATAAAATCCTACCTTCATGCACATCTACCAATTGAGGTAATAACATCCACCAAGTTTCATTAAGATCTAGCCAGAAACTTAGGAGGAGTTGCGTTGACAAGGCTGCAATTTCAATAAGCCCCAGAGACTAAGTTTTAAGGGGCATAACTCTGGCAAAAATCAATGAACCATAAAATCCTTCCTTCATGCACATCTACCAATTGAGGTGATAACATTGACCAAGTTTCATTAAGATCCAGCCAGAAACTTAGGAGAAGTTGCGTTGACAAGGCTGCAATTTCAATAAGCCCCAGAGACTAAGTTTTTAAGGGGCATAACTCAGGCAAAAATCAATGAACCATAAAATCCTTCCTTCATGCACATCTACCAATTGAGGTGATAACATTGACCAAGTTTCAAGAAGATCCAGCCAGAAACTTAGGAGGAGTTGCGTTGACAAGAAAAGTGGATGGACGTACGGACGGACAGACGGAGAAGATGACGCCAATATACGTCCGCCTCCGGCGGCGTATAAAAATGGGCATATACACGTTGGATAATCATGTGATAGAACAACTTAAGAAAATATCCAATAATTTTGTTAATACAGAACCAATTTGAATTTGAATTTGGGTTAAAGTACTGAAGGTGGACAGACATCACACATTAGATGGACATGATCAGCTGATAACAAAGTTATTGAAGATCAACCAAAGTTTTGGTTGATTTTCAGTAACTTTATCAATGGATTTTTAAAAAAATCCATCACGTTTAGCATATTCGTGGCATTTTCCAATCTCTGTTTCTAGCCGCATTCTAATTGGTTAAGTATTAATAAAGATAATGATGATTTACTGAAATCCGAGACACACGATTAACCGCCATGATAAAAATTGACAAAATGATAAACATACAAGATATTTTATTTTTCTCTTTTACTTCAGGTATAAAAAACAAACAAGCACATAAATATTTTATCACAGAAACTGATTCTCTTGGACGGTATTTCATTAACCCATTACCAGACCTCAAAATTTTGGGCTTCCAATTCAAAAGGTTTTGCTGAAGACAATTTCAGGTTGATGAAATTTCAAATAATCTTTCCATTCTGGATTAGAAAACATTGTAGAAAATGAAGAAATTGCTTGTCACAAGCAATTTCTTCATTTTCCACAATGTTTTCAAAAGCCTTTATCTTGCAGGGCATCAATGGGAATGGGTTAAATGAATTTCGGCAAACAATATTTTAGTACCAATTAACTACACTTTCCTTTTTCAATAATGTTTTGAAAAGATGTACACATAGAGTCTTACACATATTGAAAAGGACCAAAGATTCAATGACTTGCTGATAAATTGCATGCAGAGTCAATGTGATCATATTTTTAGATAGAATTATAGAGAAAACATAGAAGAAATAGGTACACTTTCTCAACTTTCTTTTCATGAAATAAATGTCCTTATATATCATCGCTTTTCAACAAAAACCTCGTAACTGCAGCTCAAATAAGCTGCAGTTACAAGGTTTTCATTGAAAAGCAATGATATATTTAAACTTTTAAACCTTATCATGCTGATAGAAGAATATTACTATCTCAGCAGGAAGCATGGACAAAGAACGGCCTGCATGTAAATGTACTCTGATCTTAGTCTATAAAACCTGCATATCATCTTAAGTCAAAATATCAAATATTTCCAAGCATTTTTCTAAAAGGATTACTTTCAGCATTAAAAGGGTTAAAGCAACCAGAAATATAATCAATAGATATATAAATATGCTTATGTAAAACAACTTATCACTTTTCTTTCATTTTCCATTTTTATTCTCATTCTAAGGTCCAAGAACATTATTATATTAAATATATTCCACAAAATAAATATCTCCAATAAAGAATCATTTTAACACTAAGTTTTTATCTGTAGTTAAATTGTTCAATGAATTAACACGGGCCTGTATTTTTGCTCCGAGTCTGTTGTATTTCTTTGTGATAAAGTGTTCCAACTCTTCTTCTCTCTTTTCTCTGCAAAATAGAAAAAGTTAAAGTTGACATTAGTAATATATACATTGGTTAAACCTTTCCAAAACAAAACCAGGCTTTAAAGTCCTTAAGGAACAGATTTGGGAAAACATTGATGATCAGCAATTTCTCCATTAGCCCTAATATGTTCTCAGGAATTTTCTAAATAAATATCATCTTTGTGAACATCCATTTTGTTGTCTGCAGCTGCTTTCCAAGTGGAACAGACCAACTTTTGTCATTTGGAAAAGAGTTAACTCAAATTACTACTTGTTTAACCCTTTCCCAAACGACAAATTTTTAGGGTGGTCCAATTGGAAAGCTGCTCCAGACAACAAAATTCATGTTAAAAAGGAAAGGGTTTGTGTGAAATATGGCACAGAAAACACTGAGGCAAAAGGAGAAACTGCTGGTTATCAGCAGTTTCTTCTTTTGTCTCAATGTTTTCCCAAGCTTTCTCTGTTTGAGACGTCAAAACCAGGCCTTGTTTGGGAGAGGGTTAAAGGCAACCCTTGTCAAGGAAAATATAAGAATCAAGAACAAAATCATTTGAAACAAATATTTCACCATAGAAGAAGAAGGAAGCATAGTTGTTTAGAGCATTACTATGCTTTCCTTTATTTGCTATATGCCAAGTACATTATGTCTATATTCAGGTTTAAAATTTCATGAATTTTTATTTTCTGAACCATTTACAATGTTTTATAAGTTTACCTAGCTACTGGGCCATGACCAGATACTGGTATATTGGTGGCGGGCATCTTGTTTCCATTCGGGAACGCATCACTGAAATACATGAAACATGAAATAGTGCGAGAATTTATCTTTAGAAAGTATTAAGAATATCATTGGCTGTTAATTGAGAACTTTTTTTATCCATTAACAAGAGGGCCAAGATGGCCCTGTATCGCTCCACTGGCTTTTAGACATTTAGACTACGAATTTCTTCAAGGAATACAAAAGAGGTCTATTCCAAGAAGATTCATGCTACACCAGAATGAAATCCAATAAGTGATTAAGGAGCAGAAATGTTTTTAAAAAATTTCTTAAAATTACACTGTTTCATATAGCAAAAAAAGCCTAGCCCACCAAGCTTTTCATCAGAACGTGAAGGAATTTTGAAGAGATTCATGCAAGGAAGATTCCTGTGAAGTTTGGTTGAAATTGGTCCTGTAGTTTTGGAGAAGAAGACTGTCTAATAATTTTTCGAAAATTCAATTTAATTTAATTTATTAAAATCTAAGTTCTACACGCAAATAATTTTTTTAAGGAATTTAGAGGAGATAAATGCAAGGAAGATTCATGTGAAGTTTGGTTAAAATTGGTCCAGTAGTTTTGGAAAAGAAGATTTTTCGATAATTTAATTTAATTTCAATAATCAAAATTTAAGTTCTACATAGAATTTATTTTTTTGATGAAATTAAGAAGAGATTAATGCAAGGAACATTTCTGTAAAGTTTGGTTGAAATTGGTCAAGTAGTTTTAGAGAACAAGAATTTTTAAAGATTTTTCGAAAATTTAATTTGATTAAATTAATTAAAATTTAAGTTCTACATAGAATTTATTTTTTTGAAGGAACTAAGAAGCGATTAATGCACGGAACATTTCTGTAGAGTTTGGTTAAAATTGGTCCAGTTGTTTTGGAGAAGAAAATTTTTTAAAGATTTTTCAAAAATTTAAATCAATTAAATTAATTAAAATTCAAATTCTGCGCAGACTTTATTCTTTTGAAGGAATTTGGTAGAGATTCATGCAAGGAAGATTTCTGTGAAGTTAGGTTGAAATAAGTCCAGTAGTTTTGGAGAAGAAGAATTTTCAAAGATTTTTCGAAAATTTAATTCAATTAAATTAATTAAAATTCAAGTTCTGCATAGATTTTATTCTTTTGAAGGAATTTGGTAGAGATTCATGCAAGGATGATTCGTGTGAAGTTTGGTTGAAATTAGTCCAGTAGTTTTGGAGAAGAAGAATTTTTAAAGATTTTTTGAAAATTTAAATCAATTAATTTAATTAAAATTCAAGTTCTGCGCAGATTTTATTCTTTTGAAGGAATTTAATAGAGATTCATGCAAG
The DNA here is from genome assembly GCA_963680895.1 of Fragum sueziense. NCBI lineage: Eukaryota > Metazoa > Mollusca > Bivalvia > Cardiida > Cardiidae > Fragum > Fragum sueziense. The sequence goes on along the minus strand of OY804606.1, from coordinate 10,204,382 downwards.
GAAGATTTCTGTGAAGTTTGGTTGAAATTAGTCCAGTAGTTTTGGAGAAGAAGAATTTTTAAAGATTTTTCGAAAATTTAATTCAATTTATTTAATCAAAATTCAAGTTTTACACGGAATTTATTTTTTTGAAGGAATTTAAAAGAGGTTCATGTAAGGAAGATTCCTGTGTAGTTTGGTTGAAATTGGTCCAATAGTTTTGGAGAAGAAGATTTTTAAAGATTTTTCGAAAATTTAATTTAATTTAATTAATTAAAATTCAAGTTCTGCAGGGAATTTATTTTTTTGAAGGAATTTGGAAGAGGTTCATACAAGGAAGATTCCTGGGAAGTTTGGTTTAAATTGGTCCAGTAGTTTTGGAGAAGAAGATGTTTAAAGAAAAAGTTTACGCACGGACGCACGCACGCACGGACGCACGGACGACGGACACAGGGCCATGACATAAGCCCCGCTGGCCTTTGGCCAGTGGAGCTAAAAATTGTTCTTTCAAGTCACAGGTTCTTAGAACTTTACAAAAGTAACTACCAGTACTTTCTCCCTTTTCCATAAAATTTTCAATACAATAAAGTACAAACTTTTGCCTTTACAAACTATCATGTCTGCAACTGTCTTGGGATTGGATAATTTGAAAATTATCATGGACATGGACCATTGAAAATATTCCTGTTTGGAAAAGGTTAAATCACAAAAAAACCCAGGATGTGTTTGTGAAACACGAATGCCCCCGAAATGGCAATGTTAAGTTTTCGTGTTGATCAGATGGGTTGATCAGGGGTAATTAATGTCCTTGAGGAAGGTCATATTGCATGGAACAGATAGATATCATTGAAACAAAATTTGTGTATTGCATATTAAATACTTTTTGGAGAAAATGGCAATGTTAAGTTTTTGGACAGAATGACAGATGGATATGAGTAAAACAATATGCTCCTCATCTCTTGATACAGGGACATAAAAAACAACTCACGGAGCAACCTTTTCCTCAGTGGGTGTAGTTGGATCTATCAATATAAACTGAGCATTCACCATCTCTGGAGTCAAGGCCACGCCCCCACGAGCTGTTGTTCTGCCTTCCTCTTCTTCTCTGTAATATGGGAAAACAAGATACAGTTTATACAGCAAGAGAAAAGGAGCTGAACATTTCCTAATACCCATGACAGGAAGAAATGGAAAGAAGACATAAAATCTGCCATGCATGCAGCCTGCTAGGCATCTGTCGTAGGAACAATGCCACCTCCTGCACATTAACCCATTACCACAGAGTGACTCTTTTTGACTCCTCAAACGAAAATAGCTTTGGAAAACATTGTAGAAAATGAAGAAATTGCTTGTCAACAAGCAATTTCTTCATTTTCCACAATATTTTCTGCCCAAAAAGACAACAAAAATTTAAATTCCATTCATTTGAAATTGTCGTCTGTAACATCTTTGAATTTAGACAGACCTCAAATTTTGTTGTTTGGTAATGGGTTAATCAAGAGTGAGTGAGTGAGTTACAGATAACTAACACCAAAACATAGTTTTAAAATATTAACAGCTTTTCTTAAAACTTTTCCCAAAATAGTCAAACTTTAGACTGTTCCCAATTGAAAGCTGCTAAAGATGACAAAATGTGATGCTCCATCAATGGTGGGGTGTCATGTCTAAATATATCACTGCCAATTTGCCAAATGGGAGGTTTTTATATTCAAAACTCCATTAAATTTACACTTTACAATATGATATTGTTTTGGCAAGGTTTAACCCTGGTCACGCTGATCCCGGATAATTCCCGTCACTTTGGCAGGCAGCATAGAACAAGGCCAGCCTGCACATATGTGAAGTCTGACCTTATTCTATACTGCCTGCTTCTTTAACCCTTTCCCACACATTGACACTTTTGGACGCTCTACAAAATAAAGGCTTTAGAAAACATTGTGGAAAATGAAGAAATTGCTTGTGACAAGCAATTTCTTCATTTCCCACAATGTTTTCTACCAAGAAAGACCAAAAAATGTTAAATTTTGTTCAATGGAAATTGTCGTCTGCAACATCTATGAGTTTGGACTAGGCTAAAATTTTGTTGTTTGGAAATGGGTTAAAATTTAGCAAGACCTGGGTTAATATAAGTTTGAGAGTGTTAGTATGTACTTACTCCTCAATATTATCCTTGTCTTCTTGTGACAGACTGTCCATCATGGGTGGGGTGTCTTGTCCAAGTATGTCACTGCCAAATGGGTCATCCCTGTAAAATAAAGTACAAATGATGTGTTTGTGAAACATGAATGCCCCCAAAATGGCCAATTTTAAGTTTTTGGACAGACAGATGGACGTACAGACAGACATGTGAAAGACAACATGCCCAGATCTTTTAATACAGTGGCACACAAATGAGCTGGGATTTTAGAAGACGGCATTTCACTGGCATTTGTGAACACCATGGATCTTGATCAGACTGCATATACATGCATTCTGATCAAGGCTCATGTTGTTTCTGATAGATTCTTTATGACTGTCCATCAATGGTGGTGTATCTTGTCCGAGAATATCACTGCCAAATGGGTCATCCCTGTACAATAAAATAAACAAGAGGACCATGATGGTCCTTAATCGCTCACCTGAACCTAGATAGAAAGAAAGTCGCAATGTTGTCAAGTTCAAGAGCACATAATTTAAGATGTGAGATTATGATCCAGCTGAAAACTGCTTTCATAATCTTGAATGATCAATATTTGTGGCTGTCACAGTAAAAACAAAGTGGAAGAAACCAACAATTTTGTCACAGTCAAGAGCACATAACTCTGTTCTAATAAAAATATTCTCATCAGCATTATGTCCAATTTTTTTTTATTGGTCAATATATTGTTTAGAGTGAAAATAAAGTTGGAAACTGTAATTTTGTGAAAATCAAGGGCCAATAACTCTGGTTTTTCTACTCAAATCAAGCTGAAATTTTCACTCATCCAGGATCTTATGGTCACCAACATTGTGGCCAAGTTTTGTCTTGATTAGTCAATAAATGTAGATGCTACAGTGTAAACAAAGTCGAAAACAGCAATTTTGTCAAATTCAAGGGCACATAACTCCAGACTTCCTACTTCAATCACACTGTAAATTGAAGTCATCCAAGATCTTATGGTTACCTACATTGTGGCAAAGTTTTGTCTTGATCGATCAATATTGAAATTGTAGATGCTAGAGTTGTAACAAAGTCAAAACTAGCCATTTTTGACGTTCAAGGGCACATAACTCCGGACTTCCATGTCCGATCTGACAAAAAATCGAACTCATCTGAGAACTTATAGTTACCAACAATGTTGCAAAGTTTTGTTCTGATCGGTCAATATTGGTAGATTCTAGAGTGGTAACAAAGTCTAAAACAGCAATTTTTGATGTTCAAGGGCAGATAACTCCAGACTCCCTGGTTCGATCTGACTCAAAATCGAACTCATCCGAGAACATATAGTCATACATATTTTGACCAAGTTTAATTAAGATTGGTCAATATTTGTAGATGCTAGAGTGGTAACAAAGACAAAACTAGCCATTTTCGACGTTCAAGGGCAGATAACTCCAGACTTCCTTGTTCGATCTGACTCAAAATCGAACTCATCCGAGAACATATAGTCATACATATTTTGACCAAGTTTAATTAAGATTGGTCAATATTTGTAGATGCTAGAGTGGTAACAAAGTCAAGACTAGCCATTTTCGACGTTCAAGGGCACATAACTCCGGACTCCCTGGTCCGATCTGACCCAAAATTGAACTCATCCGAGAACTTATGGTCATACATGTTTTGACCAAGTTTGGTTAAGATTGGTCAATATTTGTGGGTGCTAGAGTGGTAACACGAAAATGTGGACAGATGGACGGACGGACAGACAGACGGACATCCGTGCTATTATTTGGCAATTAGGAGTTACTGCAGTTGTCCGTTCAAGGTTTAAGAGTTTGTCAAGAATTACGAGGTTAACTCCTATTTCCCCCACCAGAATTTGCCAGTAAGTCAATTTTGGCATTAGGAACACTGTGCAGAGAGAAACTCCTAATTCATGAACTGGGGCTTTTGTTCATACTATGAACAGTTAGGTAGAAGTTACCTCCCTTACATCATTGTCTCCTCTCATGCCATTTGCCTTTTCCAAATTTGACTTTGCATTATGGGTATTTTTTTATAACTCATATGTCTTGAACAGGCAACTTTGCTTTGCATTATGGGTAATTTTTGATAACTCCTAAGACTTGGACAGGCAACTTGGCCCATATCTAAGTTTTCAATATGGAGGTTTGATATCCATCTGAGATGCAATGAAGGAATTGATGTGAGTACATTTAGATAATACCTTACAAACCTATGTTCAAATGTTGTAGACTTGTGATAAAAAAATCTTAACACATCACACCTTTCATGAATGACTACACTACAAATTTAGAGAAAAAAACCTCTTTTGTAACTGAAGCAGTTACCGGACATACCAAAGCCCGGATACCAAAATGTTTTATACCCTCTATACAATGAAATGGGAATTTTGGTAAGATCATTGGAAGAAATGATATCAACATAGAGTTGCCCTTAACTTTGGATCTTAACAAATATATTAAATCATTCCAATATGTTCAAATTTGTTCTGTGCAAAATGAAATTATGGTCCTGAAACTTTAGAGGTCGCAGTACAGTGGGAGTCCTGATATTTACTTCACATACAAGACAAGGGGGTCATGACTTATTTTGCTGTAAATTGCTGTCCATTGATAGAAATGATAGCCAACAACTCAAAGTATTTTGGAGGGGATTTTTAAACTTGGTTTTAGGAATAAAATGTTATTTTAGATTTGGGAACTGGTCTTATCACGGTGGGTAACCCACATGACTTTTGGGAATCGTACACACTGAAAAATCGTCCGCTTCAAGGTATGTTTTGTTTAATTTCTCAGCTTATACTCTAAGGATTTTGATGAGATAAAGTGCACGGAACGCACAATTGAGAAGGCCATTCCCATCTGTAACTCACTCTACTCACAATCCAGTGGTTTCGTCAAACTTGAATGTTTGAAGAAACTACGGGATTCGGAGCGTAGTGAGTTACAAACGGGAATGGCCCTCTCAAATGTGCGTACCGTGCACTTTATCTCATCAAAAATCCGTAGCGTATAAGCTGAGAAATTAAACAAAACATACCTTGAAGCGGGCGATTTTTTCGGTGTGAACGTTTCCCAAAAGTCACGTGGGTTACCCACCGTGTTATAGAAAAAGATAGATTTGGAAAGTTATCTAGGTTTGCCAAATATGCATGGGGTACTTTAGCCTTGCCTTTAAAATGTAAATAAGAGCCTTTGAAATAGAAATTCATCATACTTTATTCCCCCCTTTCCCAAACAAGACCTGGTTTTGATGTCCCTAATGGAAAACGCTTGGCAAAACTTTGAGGCAAAAGAAGATACTGCTGATAACCAGTTGTTCCTTCTTTTGTCTCAATATTTACTGTGCTATATTATACACAAATCCCTTCCTTTTTAACATCAACTCTGTCCTCTACAACAGCTTTTAAATAGGACTACCCTAAAATTTGTTGTTTGGGAAAGGTTTAAGAGTAAACATTCTTTTAGTTACTTTATACAATGATATTTCTAGCAATTCTGATATCCAGAATTTTAATTCGGAATTTTTTCCAGTGATCTAATTTTAACGATGGTGGTGGGGACTTAAAACATGGTCAATATATATTAGTATTCAACCTTTTCACTCCCTTATTCTTATAAATATGCACTAGTTTCAGTTTTCAATGCTATATTCACTTTAACAGCAACAAATATTTACCAATCGAAAAAAAAAATATGCAGGAAATTGCTGACCTTAATTTTTTTTACAAGTCTAATCATCTTTCATTCCCAATTATGCGGCTTTGAATTTGACCAAATTGCCATTTTTGGATTTGTTTTCTATCTAACAGCCTCAAAAACCATATTCTTTCTGTTTACTTAGACTATGTTGCTGCATGTATATGTAGGTTGTATCTACATTTAAGCATTAAAACATGAGTATTTACAAATCTAGCCAAAACTTCAATTGAAAAAGATTAATGCATATGGAACAATTCAGACCCTTCAGGTTTTTCTATGTGTTAACCCATTATCAAACGGCAAATTTTTAGGTTAGTCTAAATTCAAAGATGATGCAGACGACAATTCCAAGTGAATGGAATTTTGAATTTTTTGGTCTTTTTACATGGAAAACATTGTGGGAAATGACGAAATTGCTTGACAGAAGGCAGGAAAATGCCAGAGATTTGACAAAGGATTTGTTGCCATGAAGGTAATGTTCCTTCACATCAAGACCTTTCATTTTGGAAAATGTGTTTTTATAGTTGCTCAAAATTTAGAAAGTTAAACTGTCCATGTTAAAATGAGTTTTTTTGAAATTTTAATCTAGCATTAAAGAGCTAATATTGTTTATGGAAATACATGTTAAAAGCTTTTTGATAATAAGAAATTAAAAATTGTTCATGATTATAAGTTTTGATTTTAATCTTTGATAAAGAGCTATTATGGTTCAGTTATAAGAGTTAATTCTCATAGATGACTCAAGAGCTAATATTGTTCATGGAAATACACATTAATAACTGTTTGATAATAAGAAATTTAAAATTGTCCATGGTTATACGAGTAAATTCTCAAAGATGATTTATCCCATTACCGTTAAGTGACTCCTTTTGACTCTCTCACAAGAAAAGGCTTGGGAAAACATTGTAGAAAATGAAGAAATTACTTGTGACAAGCAATTTCTTCATTTCCCACAATGTTTTCTACATAAAATAACAAAAAAGATAAAATTTTATTCACTTTGAATTGTCGTCTGCATCATCTTTGAATTTTGAACAGTCCAAAATTTTGTTGTTTGGTAATGGGTTAAGAGCTAATATTGTTCATGGAATACATGTTAAAAGCTGTTTGATAATAATAAATTAAAAATTGTCCATGGTTATAAGAGTTAATTCTCATAGATGATTTAAGATCTAATTATGTTCATGGAATCAAATTAATAATAAGAAATTAAAAATTGTCCATGTTTATAAGAGTTAATTCTCATAGATTATTAAAGAGCTAATATTGTTCATGGAAAAACATGTTAAATAAATTGTGTAATAATGAGAAATTAAGAATTATCCATGCTTATAAGAGTTAATTCTCATAGATTATTAAAGAGCTAAATTTGTTCATAAAAATACATGTTAAAAACTGTTTGATAATAATAAATTAACAGTTGTCCATGGTTATAAGAGTTAATTCTCATAGATGATTTAAGAGCTAATATTGTTCTTGGAAATTCATGTTAAAACTGTTTGATAATAAGAAAGTAAAAATTGTCCATGGTAATAAGAGTTAATTTTGATAGATGATTTAGAGCTTATATTGTTCATGGAAATAGATGTTAAAAACTGATTGATAATAAGAAATTAAAAATTGTCCATGGTTATAGAAGTTAATTCCCATAGATGATTTAATAGCTAAAATTCTTCATGGAAATACATGTTAAAAACGGTTTAACCCTTTACCAAACGACAAAATTTTAGAGAGATCCACTTGAAAAACTTCCACAAATGACAAAATGGATGTTATAAAAAATGGGGTTTGTGTAAAATATGGTAGAGAAAATATTGAGACAAAAGCAGAAACTGCTGGTTATCAGCAGTTTCTTTTGTTTCAATGTTTTCTCAAACCTTTTCTATCAGGGACGTCAAAACCAGGTCTTGTTTGGGAAAGGGTTATTTATAAGAAAATTAAAATTGTCCATGGTTATAAGAGTTAATTCACATAGATGATTTAAGAGCTAATATTGTTCATGGAAATACATGTTAAAAGCTGTTTAATAATAAGAAATTAAAAATTGTCCATGTTGATAAGAGTTAATTCTCGTAGATGATTTAAGAGCTAATATTGTTCAAGAAAATGCATGTCAAAAGCTGTTTAATAATAAGAAACTAGAACTGTCGCAAAGCGGACAAATACCCCCCACTAGCGCGTTGTCACTGAAAAAGTGCTAAAGTTCAAAGTGGCATAACTCTGAAACTACTGCCTGGATCAAGATGAAAATTGCAGGTGCACAACTTCATATGATAGGAAACATCCTGCTAAAATTTCAGCAAAATTGGTCAAAAACTGTGGGAGGAGAAGAGGACACAAAATTATGTCCACGGACGGACGGACGGACGGACAGACGGACGGACGGACAGACGGACGGACAGACGGACGGACGGACGGACAACCTGAATCCAGTATACCCCCCCATAACTTTGTTGTGGGGGGTATAATAAGTAATTGTCCATGGTTATAAGAGTTAATACTCATAGATGATTTAAGAGATAATATTATTCAAGGAAATTCATGTCAAAAGCTTTTTGATAAAAAGAAATTAAAAATTGTCCATGGTTATAAGAGTTAATTCTCAAAGATACTTTAAGAGCTAATTGTGTTCATGGAAAAACACATAAAAAGCTTTTTACCCAATTCCAAAACAACAGAATTTTAGGGTGGCCCAATTTAAAAGCAGCAGCAGACGACAAATTATATGTGAATAAAGATAAGATTTGTGTACAATATAGCTGAGAAAATATTGAGGCAAAAGGAGAAACTGCTTGTTATCAGCAGTTTCTTCTTTTGTCTCAATATTTTCCCAAGCCATTTCTATTAAGGATTTCAAAACAGTTAATTCTCATAGATGATTAAAGAGCTAATATTGTTCATGGAAATACATGCTAAAAACTGTTTGATAATAAGAAATTATTAATTGTCCATGTTTATAAGAATTTATTTTCATAGATGAATAAAGAGCTAATATTGTTCATCGAAATACATGTTAAAAGCTGTTTGAAAATAAGAAATTAACAATTGTCCATGGTTTTAAGAGTCAATTCTCATAGATGATTTAAGGGCTAATATTATTCATGGAAATACATGTTAAAACTGTTTGATAATAAGAAAGTAAAAATTATCCATGGTTATAAGAGTTAATTCTAATAGATGATTTAAGAACTTATATTGTTCATTGAAATACACGTTAGAAACTGTTCGATAATAAGAAATTAAAAATTGTCCATGGTTATAACAGTTAATTCTCATAGATGATTTTAGATCTAATATTGTTCATGGCAGTACATTTTAAAACTGATTGATAATAAAAAATTAAAAATTGTCCATGGTTTTAAGAGTTAATTCTCATAGATGATTTAAGAGCTAATATTGTTCAAGGAAATACATGTCAAAAGCTGTTTAATAATAAGAAATTAAAAATTGTTTATGGTTATAAGAGTTAATTCTCATAGATGATTTAAGAGCTAATTTTGTTCATGGAAATATATGTTTAAAGCTGTTATATAATAAGAAATTAGAAATTGTCCATGGTTATAAGAGTTAATACTCATAGATGATTTAAGATCTAATAATGTTCATGGAAATAAATGCTAGAAACTGTTTGATAATAAGAAATTATTAATTGTCCATGTTTATACGAGTTTATTCTCATGGATGATTAAAGAGCTAATATTGTTTGATCGAAACACATGTTAAAAACTTTTTGATAATAAGAAATTAGAAAGTGTCCATGTTTATAAGAGTTAATTCTCATATATTTGATTTGATTCATTGGTTTTTTACGCTGTTTTCAACTACTATGGTCATATCGCGGCGGCTGGAGCTCCTAACCATGGATTCCTGTCATTTATCATACCACAACACCCTTAGCGAGCCTCCAGCTGCTCCCCCACATAGGTTCACGATATCAAACCATTGACGGGTGACTTTTTTGTCAGAAGGGTATTTGCCGTGGCAGGTTATCGAACCCGTGACCTCTCGTATGAGAGGCAGATAATACTTATATATGATTAAAGAGCAAATTTTGTTTATGGAAATACATGTTAAAAGCTGTTTAATAATAAGAAATTAAAATTGTCCAAGTTTACAAGGGATGATCCAAAAGTTCGTACACTGGGCTAATAAAACTCAAGGAATGTTGACTATCAAAACAAAAATTGTACAGTTTTTTTTTAATTTGACATCTGTACAATAAATGTGGAAATTTTCAATAGAGAACATATAAATGTTATTGCCCAGTGACGTCAGCTTAACGCGATCATGACACTTTTATTTAAAGTGCTTATTTACTCTCACACAATTCAGTATCTAAGGTATCAATGTGCGGCAAGTGTTATCATAAGATTTTAGAATCGAAGATCGATTTACTATCAAAGCAGAACCTGTCACTGTTTATCCCAGTTTTGACGTCGTTAACCGGGATGTGGCCTTTTGCAGGACTATCTTGGCACTCATTGTGAACTATTTAAGTCAGAAGATTGGGTGTCACTTAAACATATTTTCTCTAAAGCACTATATTCTTGTTTTCTTTATCATTCTAAATACATGTGTTGGTGTATGACCAAGATTGTGACAGAATTTTATAATAGACCGGCATTCAAATTTTGTTGTCGACGTCATATTGCTATTCACTAATCAGTTCTATCTTGTAAAAAGTAGTGTCTTCATAACAACTTTTAAATCAACGTATACAACTTGTTCATGGAAATACATGTTAAAAGCTGTTTGATAATAAGAAATATAAGATTGTCCATGGCTATAAAAAGTTAATTCTCATAGATGATGAAAGAGCTAATATTGTTCATGGAAATACATGTTAAAAACTGTTTGATAATAAGAATTTAAAAACTGTCCATGTTTATAAGAGTTAATTCTCATAGATGATGAAAGAGCTAATATTGTTCATAGAAATGCGAGTTGATGGATGTTCAATGTTTAGGAGTTAAAATTGTCCATGACTTTAAGAGTTAAAATTTACATATAAATCATATGATTTCAGAGCTAAAATTTTTCATAGAAATGCGAGTTGATGGATGTTCAATGTTTAGGAGTTAAAATTGTTCATGACTTTAAGAGTTAAATTTTGCATGTAAATCGTATGATTTAAGAGCTGAAATTGTTCATAGAAATGCGAGTTGATGGATGTTCAATATTTAGGAGTTAAAATTGTTCATGACTTTAAGAGTTAAAATATATGTAAATCATATAACTTAAGAGCTAATATTGTTCATAGAAATGCGAGTTGATAGATGTTCAATATTTAGGAATTATGATTGTTCATGAAATTAAGAGCTAATATTGTTCATAGAAATGCGAGTTGATGGATGTTCAATGTTTAGGAGTTAAAATTATCCATGGTTATAGGAGTTATTTTAAATTGTTACTCACTTATCAATATTTATGAGTTAATATTGTTCATGACTTTAATAGTTAATTTAATCTTTTGAGTAAAAAGCTAATATAGTTGATGGAAACGTTTGTAGCAATAATTAGGAATCAATATATGATTTATTCCTAGTTAATCAAGAACTTAGATTATGTATATTTGTTTCTGATAATTTTTACCTTAGTTAACGCTGTATATTTAACAAACATTTTGGAATGATCCAATTATAACAGTATGTGTACAATATAGCATAGAAAGTATTTAGGCAAAATATCAAAAATGGTTTATACCCACATTTCTTTTGCCTCATTGTTTCTAAAAACATTCTTAATTGTATTTTAAAATTATGAAAATGTGCCTTTTTAGCTCGAATTTTCGAAGAAAATGAGAGCTTATACTGTCACCCGGGCGTCGGTGTCGGCGTTGGCGTCGGCGTTGCAACAAAGGTTAAAGTTTTTTCAAACATCAATAACTGCCATACTATCAAAGGGATTCAACCCAAACTTGGAATACTTATTCACCATCACACCCTCTACCCTACTATCAGGGCCGATGACCCTGGCTTTACTATACTTGGAGTTATGCCCCCTTTATACTAAGCAACTTAGAAAGTCGAGCGCGCTGTCTTCGGACAGCTCTTGTTATAGGAAAGAGTTGGATAAAAACGTTATGAAACATGTCATGGAATTTTCAAATATTGCAAGGGAATTTTTCTGTTGACTCGTTGCAAGCCTGTATAGTAGAGTGAGTTTATTACTGATTAATTGTAAAGATGTGGTTTTGTACAACGAAAATGTCTATTGACTAGGCTAAAGTGTGCTATGTTGTTATACCTAGACAAGTTTACATTACAACATAGGGAGCATCATTCAATTTTCCACATAAGTATATAGATAGACAACGACATGTGAATGATCAAAGATCATCGAGTCTAAATTGACGGGGGAAGAGGGATTTCGAATTATAAAAATATGTGACTCGAACCCGTGTCCCAGTAATAAATCGACAAAGTACTATCTGTATACACCTAGGCTACTGAACTCACACGGCAATGTTGGACAGCACGCAATACCTGTCATTGTTTGCTTTTATTCGGTGGAAAATAGGCACTCCTCCCTATTTACATGTATTGGAATATACCGTAACCTTTCGTCACGGCTCACGACTCGATGTCTATTTATAGTGGTCCCATGATATACTGATTCCAGGAAAACAATAAAGACCACACACATTTACTAAGTATGTGCCAAGTCAAAAAAAGAAAGTGTGCACAGAGAATTACTGGATTTACTAGCATTAGTTTGAATATTGATTTTATAATATTGGTATCAAATTAAAGATAATTCGATTGCCTATAAGCGGGTGTATTTTGAATTGATTGTGTGAAATGGAACATTGCTTGTGTTTTCTTAAGATATTAGAGATAGTGGTCAATTTCAAAATTCACAGAACATACTGCCGAACATGACATAGTTAAATAATCCAATTTCCTTGGGTTTTCTGCTTCAATTTCTATTGTGACATGTCTTTAATGAATGACGACAATCATTTGTTGTCTCACGGATCGAATATAACGTCTCATTGTATCGTTTGGAATTTTATTTCGTTAATATTGCAAGATATATTTCTCTTTCTGCAAATTCTTTAATTGTACTCTAAATCCAGCGAAACTCGGAGAGAAAAGATGTTCGGCCCTACACCACACTCAGGACTATTTTTCATGCGTCCCATGCCGATGACAATGTGCATAATGCAGGCGTAGCGTAAGATTTTGGTATCTTGATAATGTTAAAAACATACGGTCTCAAATCTCTTATGGGCCGTTGCTCTGCCTTCACCGATTTCCAGTGTTGCTAACATGTGCTTGCTGCACTGAATCGCCATAAAGTGTGTAGTTTTGAAACGTTGACGTAAGGGCGTCAACGTCATGTACAGTAACGCTTTTGTCTAATTCTTGCACCTTCCGGTTTATCAGACTGAAGCTTGTAAAATTGTATTATTTGTTTAGAAAACATGATTGCAAGTTGCGTCTAATTTCCTTTCGATGACATTTAAGTGACAACGACACATTTTACGCCGGTTCAATACATTAGCAAAACTGACGTGTGAAATCTGCCAAGTTTACTAAGACGTGTTCCCGTCTATAGGTCACACATACTCAGTTCAAGTCTGAAAATCTAAATGTTATGTGATTTAATCGGATGTTGAAAATTTCCGAAATGTTGCAAAATTTGTGCATACCTTTAACGCTAATTACATAAGCATTAGAAGTAATCCGAAATGGTTGGGGGGGGGTAATATATTGAGATAGCCTAGGTTTTAGGTAACGTGACGTCATGCATGCGGTTATAACATCAACGTTATTTTTTCTGCGTTCCCAGGACATTGATGTTCACGCGCATTATCGTTCGTGTGACGCTAATGAGACGTCATCAAACTAGCGGTTATAACGTTAATGTTGGGTTTTCTGCATTCCCGAGACTTTTTTGTTCCAATGCACTATCAGACGTCGTGTAAGCTTTATCAAATAATCTTGTTTCAGGCGTGGGCCAAAGCAGTTAGCCTCGTCCATGCATTTGAAAAACTTAACATACATTACATGCAATACACGTATGTCAATTGGCGATGATAAAAAATCTCTTGCAGAGGCAAATGTGTTTCATAGATTGATATTTTTTTGTATTTTACCAGTTTGTAATTCAGTTTCTTCAGTGTCAGGAAAGGACAACAAGGTAGGCCTTGTCCCATTGTTGTTTTTCATCAGTAGAGGAATTGAGCGGACAGCTTTTCGTCCGTATTTAGGCTTTGTCTACTTCCATATTATTAATAAAATGATTTGTATGTGTGTCTCCATATAATTAAATAACATGTTTTTATGAATTAAAAGGTTGTGTAAACTTAATTTTATCTTGGGACCACTATACATTACAGGGTTTGTTAGGTGCAATTAATAATAATAATAATAATAATAATAATAATAATAATAATAATAAAGACTTTATTTTAAGAGGTAGCACAATTGGACAAGCCCAGTCTTCCTTGTGGCCCTCTATATTAATGAAGAAGTACCTATTTGTGGTCAAATTTTGATTTAGGGATGAATCTGGTGACTATATAATGATTATTTGCTAAATGCAACATTAAAAGTTCCCTTAGTATTAGACTTTGAAATACTAATATTTTGGACATATGAAGTTAAAAGGAGTTAATTAAGAAGGGAATTGTTCGCAGCATTGTGAGTTAAAGCTCGTTGTTTGAACTCGATAAACCCATAATTGTCAAATGTTAGAACAAAAAGAAAAATCAGTTCGTAATTAGGAGTTACTAAACTCATAATTCCGTTAACTCCTAATTGTCAAATGTGAGTAACAGACGGACGCCGACGGACAAAAAGTGACCACAATAGCTCACCTTGAGCACTTCGTGCTCAGGTGAGCTAACAAGAATAGAGAAAGGATCTTAAAAGAGAGTCACTGAGGCATTTGAAACTACCACAGCATCAGATCACCTTGTGTCTAAGTGTACCCTGATCAGTACCCCTTTTTCTCTTAGATAGTAGTCAACTTTCAAAAAAGCTGTGAAGATCTCTTTCTAAATCAAATGGCATATCAGACCTGAATTTTTTAATAAAAACTTGACAATTCCTTTGCGGTTACATAGCATTTTTACAAGTGGAAGGAAATTAAACAAGTGCATGACATCATCTCATCCTTGTGCCACATTTGGTACAGTATTTATACATGAAATACAGACTTTTTTTTGGCCTTATGTGATTTCTCTACTGAGAAAAGACCCAATAGGGAAAGATTTTATCCCGTTAACAGTGACGTAAGTTTGGACAAGCAAATAGTATTTTGTGGGTGTTATTATAAAATCTCATAACAATGCCTTGATTCAAGCTGTAGTTACGAGATTTCATAACAACACAGACAGTTTATCAAAACATAACGGTAAACCCAGTCTATTTTTAGCACAAAATTCATTGCCATTGATTACTTACCATCTTGGAACCCAAACATTGGTAAGTGTAGGTGTGTTACTCAGGGAGGTCAGACCTTGAGATGGGAACTTTTTCCACATCATTTTATACCACCATTTCTGCATTTTCTCCTTTTGTCTCAATATTCTCATAGCTGTTCAAGTGTTGTATAATGTACACAATTCCATCAACACTCATTTTGTCACTAGCAGGAAAAAGAATAATTAATTGTAATATAAGATGATGTATCACTTACCATCTTGGAACCCAAACATTGGTAAGTGTAGGTGTGTTACTAAGGGAGGTCAAACCTTGAGATGGGAACTTCTTCCATATCATTTCATACGCTCATTTCTGCTTCATACAGAGTTAAATGAAGTATGTATTCCTCTAATTCAAAAGGCTTGAGAAAACATTGAGACAAAAGAAGAAAATGCTGATGACCAGCATTTTCTCCTTTTGTCTCAATATTTTCTGAGCTGTTGTTCACAATTTTATAAACACCTATTTCGTTACTAGGAAAATGAATTAAGATATTGTATCACTTACCATCTAGGAACCCAAACATTGGTGAGTGTAGGTGTGTTACTCAGGGAGGTCAGACCTTGAGATGGGAACTTCTTCCACATCATTATACCGCGAATTACATCCTGCAAATACATATTGGTAGAATACAACATCAGTTGATGTGTGATAAAAAGGGGTTCTTTTCAAGTCTACACAAGTTTAAATTATATCAGCCCTTTTCCATACCAAAAATTATTGATCAGGGATGGTATTTAATGATTTGTCGAATTTCAAATATATACCTTTTACTTCCAACATGAATCATTCTGATTTTTTAAGACATGTGACTCATCCAATCAGATGGCTTCTAACGTAATGTAGATTTCGAAAATCAATTCAGATAGGTTGGTGAATACAGTTTCAAGTGATTATTCATTCTAAAGGATAAAAACAGCAGACAGAAGTGCCAATTCAAATGATTGTGAATGTGCACAAATGTTATGAAAAGAAAAGGCTTGGAAAAACATTGAAACTAAAGAAGAAACTGCTAATAATCAGCAGTTTCTCCTTTTGTCTCAATATTTTCCATGCCATATTTTACACAGATCCTTTCTTAAATACCTTCCATTTTGTCACTTGTGTCAGTTTTAGAAGTGGGTCACCTTAAGATTTTGTCATTTGGGAAAGGGTTAAATATGCCAGAGGAAATATTGAGGAG
Organism: Fragum sueziense; assembly: GCA_963680895.1. Lineage (NCBI taxonomy): Eukaryota > Metazoa > Mollusca > Bivalvia > Cardiida > Cardiidae > Fragum > Fragum sueziense. Next base: position 10,187,942 of record OY804606.1, on the reverse strand, counting down.
AAGAGAAAGGCAGAAAGTGTGTATGAGTTACCTCCCTGTCCATGTATTTTCTCTGTGTAGAAGCATGCATGTTGATAGCATGATCCTTCCTGAAATACCTGGGTAGTGGACACAGGTGGAAGTCTGGATCTGTCTCAGCATACGGAGTGTTAGCCTGGAACACCTGTAAACCTGGTGCGGGATTCTAGAAATAGATAAAATGTGTTTGTGAAAGACAAATACCTACAATGGGTATTTTTCTAAAATCGTGAAATTCATATTTGGTGATCAATATGGATGACCTTCAGCTTAAACTAAAATGTATCCATTGTTAAGATAGTAGAAACACTAGGTTTGAGCTTTGACTAATCAATACTTGTGAAGAAAATGCCAAAAATAAGTTTTCAAATAACTTTAAGTTATTTAAAGATAAAAGACAGATTGGCAACAGTGAAACATTATATCCATGAATCTTCCATGACTTTTCAATAAAGGGTTGTAAAAAGAATCACAGAAATGATTCTTTAGTTAAGCATTTAATATATCTTTTAAAACAAACTTATATGACATTTTTTTAGATAGAAGACATACTTGACTGACTTTTTTTAATATTTTTTTACACCCAGGACCCTATGCTGCCAACTGTGCTATGGTTGCGACTTTAAAGAAAAGGAAAACAACTTAATACTTACAAATACATGTATATGCATGGAAGGATATTCCATGGGTTGAAACAGAGTGGGTGGGGGTACGACTGGGGCAACTTGAACCACAGACTGGACCTTCGTGGGCTCTGATGCAGCCAGCGGTTCCGTATCCTTGACAAGGCAAACTTTAGGGAAAAGGAGAACAACTTTAAAAATACGTACAAAGATATGCATGGAAGGATATTCCATGGGTTGAAACAGAGTGGGTGGGGGAACAACTGAAGCAACTTGAACCACAGACTGGACCTTTTTGGGCTCCGGCGCAGCCAACGGTTCCGTATCCTTGGACAGATCTATAGCCAGGCTGGTTCTGGTCATACTAGACTTCTCTTTCACAACCACAGGTGGTGGTAACATTATTACTTCATCCTGTGGAGGGGAAAATGATAATTTATGAAACACAAACATCCATTAAATATAATTGAGCCAGGATCTGGAAAAACCTACCTTAAGGCTTTTGAGCCCAACATAGATCCAGATCAGCCTGTGCATACGCACAGTCTGATCAGGATCGATATTGTTCTCCAATAGCTTCTTCATGACCTGTAGTAACTTATACAGAGCATCATTGATGCATATTTGACTCCATTAGACAACAGGCCGATCTTGAAACTCAATTTTGAAAAATGCTATAAGGGATGTTTTTCCAGATGTATCCTTGGACAGGTCCATAGCCAGACTAAATGTGATATGAAATTCAATAGCAATGAATTTTGTGCTAAAAAAAGACTGCGTTTACCATTATGTTTTGATAAACCGTCAGTGTTGTTATTAAGGTCTCATAACTACTGCTTGAATCAAGCCATAGTTATGAGATTTTATAACAATACCTACAAAATACTATTTGTTTGTCCAAAATTACGTCACGGTTAACAGAAAAAAATTGTTTCCTATTTCAATCTTTCTGTAAAAGGTCAAAAGAACCAATTTTCTAGGAAACAGCTAGGTTAAAAGGCAAAGCCTTTGGTTTTTGCCCCTAAAGCTACTAGCTATACATTTGGTCAATAGAATTGAAAATGGTAAATCATAATACAACTACAGTCGACACTCGTTGTGTCGAAGTCAGAGGGGCCGTCAAAATACCTCGACATATCCGAAGTTCGACTGATCCGATTTTGATTAATTTCAACGAAAACGATATTTAACCATTTTTGATGGGTATCATATGTGTCCATGATTGAAATATAGTAGGGAAAGCAAAGAAATTGCTCGAGACGAGCAATTTCTATCCTTTTCCTACTAAATTTCAATGGCTGTATTTGTTTCGGAATTCATTTTGATATCCATATGTTGAGGATGGTACATGACTTTCACTTCGACTTAAGCGGAATTTCGACTTATCCGATGTCCAGATAACGAGTGTCGACTGTACAATTAACTATATCTTCTCAACAGTCATGCTTAATCTATTTGACGGGCACACAACCTCTTGCACAATGAATGGCCTGTAACTGCTTAACTTCTGACATTCTCTTTTTATTTGTTAACAGACATTGACCTTGGTGAATGAACATTATTTTTTAAGAAACATTTATCTATTATTTAACATGTAAATAACTATACCTCAGCTCCCGTCCTCAATGGTTTAGGCTGTTTGACAGGTACATAACCACTTGCTGCATCTTGAACAACGAACGGCCTGTAACTGCTTAACTTATATTGTTGTGGTACCTACAGAATACAAAACAATATGTCTTTTCTATGACCCATCATACTAAAAGGTACCTTATAGGAAGTGTGAAAAATATCAACCCTAGTCAGTCTGCGCAGTCCGCGCAGCCAGATTAGGGCTGACACTTTTCAAGTGTATGTAATTTTCTAAATCTGGAATGTTTTCCCTATCTTACTATATGTTCATTTTTCACATACAGTATCTGGTTGACCTGTGCTGAATCTGACAAGATTGTCATAATGTGAATTTTTAGACTTCTGATAAGGTCTCTTTTAGCGTGACGGGTCACATATATGTGTAACCCATTACCATACATACCGGACAGCAAAAATTTAGACTGTCTCAATTTCAGACAAGTTGCAGACATTAATAAAAAGTAAATATAATTTTGCCTTTTGGGTCATGTTGAGTTAAAAACATTTGTGAGAAATGAAGAAACAAGCTTCATTTTCCACTATGTTTTCCCAAACCTTTATCTTGTGGGGCGTCAACAAGCGTCAATATATGGGGATGGGTTAAAAAGGATACTTAAAGAATGACAAGTTTCTGATATTTTGTCTGTTGATTGTACATTTTAGTACATTTATAATGATGCTATTTCGTGAACATATAATGTAATAAGATTTAAATATAGAAAACAGTAACAGTTGCTGTATGAAACTAGAAATCTATCACTAAAGGTAATAGTATACCTCGCCACTACATTTGTCCAGACATGCATTTTTGTCGAAAACAAAGGGCAATAACTCACACAATAAGCAAGGTAGAGTTATGCTCCTTGTACACTGCACTTCTCTCTATTGAGGTCTATCTACCTACTAAGTTTTATGATAATAGCTGCTCTACTTTCACATATGCTCCGAACAAGCATTTTGTACATGAACAGAAAGATGGCAAGACAGACAGGCTAATTCAAGTATACCGTCTAAAGCATTTGTGACCCGTCACGCTAAAAGGGACCTTATCCCAACTCCAAAAATAAAAAATTTGACAAACTTGTCACACTCTACACAGGTCAAACAAATCCTGAATGTTAAAAATGAACATATAGTAAGTTAGGGAAAACATTCCGGACTTAAAAAATTACATAAAAGTGGAAAGTTTCGGCCCTAGTCTGGCTGCGCGGACTGCGCAGACTGACTAGGGTCGATACTTTTCACACATCCGATAAGGTCCCTTTTAGCGTGACGGGTCACATTTGTATTGCGGGGGTATAATATAGTCATCAAACCTGTTACACAGAAACTTTTATTGACCCACCTTCAAACCAAAATAAGGCACTTTTCTCTTGACGACGACATCTGTGGGTTTATAAGGTACGGAACCTAGTGCATCCGGGGCCATGTCATCTTTAATGTTGGGAGGGACATACGTCACAAACTGATGTGGCTTAACCTTCTCTGAGGAAAATTCTAAATCTGTTGGGATCAACTCAAACTTATTCTCTTCCTCAAATTTCTCCTTTTCCTCAACTGAAAAAAAATAAATAATTGAGACAGGATCTGGAAAAAATGCTTTTAAGGTATTTGAGAACAACATGGATCCAGATCAGCCTGTGCATATGCACAGTCTGATCAGGATCCATGTTGTTCTCTTATAGCTTTTCAATGATCTGTAATAACAATTAGAGACCATCACCGGTCCTGATCAGCCTTTGTGGGTTTATAAGGTAAACTCTGAATCTGTTGGGATCAACTCAAACTTATTCTCCTCCTCAAATTTCTCCTTTTTCTCAACTGAAAAATATTTTCATCATTGTGATAAGTCCATGTACAATAATTGTGCATACAATGTGACAGACTGACATTTCTCTTCAGGGTGAATTTCTGGGTCCAGATTGTTTTTTCAATCTTACGATAAGTGTTGTTCTTTCAACCCTTTCCCAAACGGCAAAATTTTAGGGTGATTCACTACAAAAACTGCCACAAATGACAAAATGAAAGTTATCAAAGATAGAATATGTGTAAAATATGACATAGAAAATATTAAGACAAAAGGAGAAACTGCTGATTATTAGCAGTTTCTTCTTTTGTCTCAATGTTTTCCTAAGCCTTTTCATTTAGAGTCCTCAAAATCAGGTCTTGTTTGGGAAAGGGTTAAATGTGACATCTGGCTGATGCCAGCTAAGTCTGATATTTTTCTTGAAATTTGGCTTTATGGACTTCCCTGTTACCCTTTCCTCAAAAAGAAACAAACAATGATGAGTCAGATGCAACAAAATACTGTAAATCAAAGATTTTGACATCTTAGTATGAGGACTAAACATTAATATAATGTTAAAACCATTGAAACTTAATGCCTGTCCAAAGTAAAAATTATGAGAAGAGAAAAAAACTGACTAAATCATTCAGAGCATTTTCTGTATGTCTAGTTAAACTAAGGAAGCAAAATGAAATATGATGAAAACTGCAGATATCTTTTCTTTTCATAAATTTTAAGCCATGTTGATAATTGACATTTTCTTCCCTTCATTTCATGCTTTCTTTGCTATTATATATATTTTTCCAATTTAACATATAGCTTTGTTGTATCGTCTTTAAGTCCCTTCCCATCAGAATCTGTTCATCTGGGAAATGGTTATGCTGTTAGATTACATAGGTAGAGTACAAGGGGTGTATATAAATGAGCAAAGATCTGGAAAAATGTCCACTATGGCATTTTAGAAAATCCTGCTTCAAGATCAGCCTGTGCCTTGTTTCATGCTATCATCTTTCAGTAGCTACAAGTCATAATGAAGCTTTATGAGATAAGTATGGATCTTGATCAGACTGTGCCAGAGCTCCAGATAAGACTTTTTAAACTATAATAATTCTGTTATTGTTCATCAAACCCTATGTTGTGGGTACTCAATTGTATCGTCTCGTTGAGACGATTCAAATGAGTACCCACAACATACGAGGGCTGTTAATAAAGTATCCGGAATGTTTTCATAACTTTTTTATTTGTGTAATAATTGTAATGATATTTTCAACACTTTTACTTTAGAGAATTATGCGTTTGTTCCTGCAACAATGACTGGGTTGTTTGCAATAAGACACGTTCTACAGTCGCTATGGAAACGTAGGGTTACGCTGAGCGGGGCAACATACTTCTTGGACCGATACAACGTCGGAAAAAGTCTATTTTAAAATCTAATATTTACATCTCTTCGATATAATTGCCACTGCACGATACACACTTCTTCAACCTTTGAACCCTATTACCAAAGCAGGATTTGAACTCTAGTTAGGGAATTTTATAGATCGTTTGTCGGACAACTGTTGGAAAGTCATTGACGTTCTCGTCGACGTCATGATTGGGGGTGCAGATCTTTTGAGGTCAGCAATATCACGCATGGAATCTTTTAAACTATTTTATGCAACTCATAAATGCTTTATTATTTTCAAAGAACTATTGCCGTATGTGTTCGTTACAATAGGGATTTCTCTGGTTTTGATTTACGCCTTAACACGCAGCATTTAATTGAATATCGCTCCTCAACGTCCACTTAAGCCATATCAGAAAGTAATGTATTCATCTACGGTTATTTACGGAATGTACGTCACATGTCAGCCGATGCCGTCATGTTTGCCAAGAATAAATTATGCTCAAACATTATGAGCATTTTGGACAATTTCTGACGTCGGAAATACCAAATATGATCGCTTTAAAAGCGGTTGATAAATGAATTTTTTACCAATTATCCAAAGCTGCCCCGCTCAACGTGACCCTACGTTTCCATAGCGACTGCCACATGCGCATTAACGCAAATGACGTAGTTTTTGTTACAGGATCAAATGTATAATTCATCGAAGTATTTGTGTTGAAAATATCATTACAATTAGTACACAAATAAAAAAGTTATGAAACCATTCCGGATACTTTATTAACAGCCCTCGTAGGGTTTGGAATTGAAATAACAAAGTTAGAATATCTTCACTCCCACTTATCTGTAGCCCTGCTGTGCATATGCACAGTCTGATCAAGATACATGCTGTTCTAAAATGTCATTAAGGACACTTTTCCAGATCCCTAACATAATTAACAGTTGGATCTGGAAAAGGCTCTCCTCAGGCTTTTGAGACAAACTTAGATCTAGATCAGCCTGTGTATATGGTAAGCAGTCTGATCAAAATCTTCATTGCTCTCTGCTTCTTCATGATCTAAAGCATCTGTAAAAGAGCATCATACACCTTTAGAAGACTGCATTATAGGCCCACAATTTTCTAGAAATAGGGTAGTCTGGACTGATATAAGTGCTTTTTTTCCAAGATCTTGCATCATATAATTGTACTTTAATAATGAAATGTCTACAAAATTTAATGAGCTAAAATATGGAAAGAGGCATTTCATATAACCACAGAACCAGATCAGTCTGAGGATAATTGATCAGGACCCATGCTGCATTAATAAAGTTGGTACAGCTAATGAGGAAGCTTTCACCCATTACCAGAGGGGCTGCAGATGACAATTTCGAGTAATTTGAATTTTACATTATTTGGTCTTTTGCCATGGAAAACATTGTGGTTAATGAAGAAATGGCTTGACAGAAGCAAATTCTACATTTTCACATTCTTTTCCAAGGCCTTTTTCTAGAGGGGCATCAGAAAGCACCACTGTGTGGAAATGGGTGAAGAAAGCAGCATGCATCTTGATCAGATTACTCATATACCAGGCTCGTGTGGATCCATGTTGGTTTCATAAGCCTTTTTCCACATTTCAGCTAAAAAACATTACAAAATAGATACATTTTTTTTCCTTTCTGGGTAAATAGTAGAATAATGCATGGATGCAGCATTCAAGTTTGTTTAAGCTGTGAGGAAAATAATACCTGTGTATAGATTAATCATCTTTCAATCGTGAATTACAAATAAAAAGTGAGTCATGAATAAAAAAAAATTCAGACTGAAATTAATTTTGTTCTCTTGTATAAAACCTTGTAATCAAATGCTGTGTCAGCAGATGCAATTTCCTACTTTCTGTAAAACAACAAATTTCACATCTCTTTCTTTACCAGTAACCATTGAAAAATCTAATATTTTTTCTCCTGATTTTTGCAAGCAAAATGAAATGAAACAACAACAAAAAGCTTTGGGGTATTTGACCCTTTGCCAAATCCTACACAAGAGAAGTTGCCATGATAAACATATCAATACATGTACATGAAACTGGATATGAAAACAAAAAAACATGTGTTTGTGAAACACAAATGCCCCCGAAATGGCCATTTTTGAAAAATGTTAAGTTTTCATAGAGTAAAGGGTTGATAAGGGTTAACAGATGACCTTGAGGAAGGTCAAATTGCATGAAACAGATAGATATCACTAAAAGGATGTTACATACCAAATTTGAGCTTTCTATATCAAATGCTTTTTGAAAAAAAGGCAAGGGTTGAGTTTGTTAAGTTTTCGGACAGACAGACAGATGATGGACAGACAGAAGGACAGACAGACGGACACGAGTAAAACAATATGCCCCCGATCTCTCAATACGGAGGCATAAAAAAGAAAATATCGAAGTTTATGGAACAAGTCCTGGGTTTTAGTACATGTATTTTCATTTCAGGAAATGCTTTCTGTAGTTTCAGAAGGCTTTCTAATTAGAGTCATCAAAACCAGGGCTTGTTTGGAAAAAGTCTAAAATGTGATTAAAAGATTTTAATCTTCCCCTCCCAAAGAAAAAAAAAAGTTCATACTATTTAAAGGATTGTTTTTGTCTGAGTGAAATAAAAGAGACCTGAAAAGTGCTCTTTTCAATATTGTTTGATAACCCATTACTGCACAGTGACGCATTTTGACTCCCTTACTAAAAAGGCTTGGGAAAACATGGTGGAAAATGAAGAAATTGCTTGTGACAAGCAATTTCTTCATTTATCACAATACTTTCTTACCCAAAATGGAAAGTTTTTCAAAATTTCCTCCACTTGAAATTGTCGTCTGCAACACTCAGTCCAACATGTGCCGTTTGGTAATGGGTTAAAGTTGTGATTATTTGGCAAAGAGTAAACAAGCAGTATATGTAGAGTATAATATAGGATATAAGGATATAATGATACAGGTGTCAAATCTAAACCTTACCACCTCCCTCTGTGCTGTCTATATAATGCGACATAAAGGAAGGATTGAATATATTATATACAATATGTGACCCATCCTCAAATGCTAAGGTGACAGGAATAGTATCATTTTTAACATAGATAAGTTAAAGATAATTGTGGCATATCAAATTACAACATTTTAATGGAGTAATTACATGGATATGAAACAAAACTGTTGCTGTAACTTAAACTACCACCATCAAACTTTTTATAGGAGAATATCATCAGTAATGTTAATGTAAGCAAGCTGTAGTTATATTTTTCAACATAGACACTATGTACATGAAGTCACACTTCAGGATTTTTTATGAAATGATTGTCATATATATATATATATACAGTTACAACCATTTTGACCCCTAGATATGGGAATAGTGTGGGAACCCAAAAATAAACCAGATGTACATCTAGGAAATAATACCTTACTCGGCCCTTTCACAAACAGTAACATTTTAGACTATTCAAATTTGAAAGCTGCAGCAGATAACACAGATGGAAGTCAATTAAGGATTTATGAACAATATTGAGGCAAAGAGATAAAATGCTGGTTGTCAGCATTTCCTTCTTTTGCTTCAATCATTTCCCAAGCTTGTGATGGATATTAAAACCAGGCCTTGCTTTGTAAAGGGTTGTCCCTCCCAGAATGAACAAAACTATCATAGCTTTCTGTGTATTCATCAGATGAGAAAGTTTTGGAAAACATTGAAAGAAAAGAAGAAATGCTGATAAGCAGCATTTTTGTCTACAGTAAACTTCATGTTTTCTCTGCCACAAGTGCCACAAGGAAAGTTTCTACCTTAATTTCTGCTGCCCTTTTCAATTTTTAACAAGTTTGAATTTCCGTATTGTTTTGTTTCAAAAACCTTCAACCTAAACAATTCTCAATCTGTTATTCTAATTTCAAATTACAAATAAATCATCTGATTGGATGGGATATTTGTCTTGATCAATCCGAATGACTGTTGAGTCATTTTGCAATTTGACTAGTTTGTGTATGTCAGCCAAAGGGTTGTTTGGTCAAGGCAGAGCTACAGATAAGAGAGGGTGATTGCGTTTTAAAAAGCAAAGTGTGATTAACCCTTTTCCAAACAAGACCTGGTTTTGATGTCCCTAACAGAAACAGCTGAGAAACATTGAGACAAAAGAAGAAACTGCTGATAACCAGCAGATTCTTCTTTTGCCTCAATATTTTCAGTGCTATATTATATACAAATTCTATCTTAAACAAGGTCCATTTGTCGTCTGCAGCAGCTTTTGAAATTAAAATTTTGAAAATTTGCTGTTTGGGAAAGGGTTTTAAAAGTTTATCAAACCCTATGTTGTGGGTACTCATTGGAAATTGTCTGGCCGAGACAATTCATGTGGGTATTTATGTGGGTACTCGGCGAGACAATTCAAATGAGTACCTACAACATAGGGTTTAGACTTGGTATAACTAAATTGGTTTAGCCCCTTTTATCTGTAGCTCTGGTCAATGGTTAAGCTATTGCCACAAGACCACTTACCTGTGAGGGAAGTTGAAGTATACTTCTTTTTCCTCCAGTCTTCTACCAGCTTTCTCAGTGACTTCAACTTATAGGTCGCTCTTTGTCGAATAATTATCTAAAATGAAGATATTGTTTCATTGATTACAAACATCTTCAATAAAAGTTCAATTGACCAGGTAAATGTACTTTCCAATGGTGGGACTTTAGCATGAGATTTTTTTTATCTGGGTAAAGAACACACACCTTTGATTGTGCTCACATTACATAAACATTAAATTAGCATGATTAACAAAAATTCTTCAAAAACAGATCTATTCATTTTTATTTAAAAATATAATTGTTTAACTTTGACATATGTCAAGCATCACCGCAACTTGATTTTGGGTGGATCAACATGATGGCCATAGTGAGCATGTTTTTCCACCCAAACCGGCTGAATTACCGCAATTTTCTACTCGACCACCACGAATCACGGTTATTTGCATAGACAAGCTGCTAAAGACTATACCTGGCGTTTCCACTCTATCATGGTGATCATCACCATTTTCCATCTGCCACCGCAAATCATGGAGATGCGCAGTAATTGTGTGTGGAAAATCGCAATGGAAAATCATCTCAATTTTCCAATCATTTTTTTTTTGTTTTAGGCAAAAAAAACGTTATCTGTACTGTATCTACAGTTCAAATGACACTGCCTAGAGATCACAAGAAACAAGATGTGTTTGTGAAACACCAATGCCCCCGAAATGGCCATTTTTCTGAAATGTTTAGTTTTCATGTAAATGGTTGATAAGGGTTAACAGATGACCTTGAAGAAGATCAAATTGCATGGAACAGATAGTTATCATTGAAAATAAGTTGCAAACCAAATTTGAGCTTTGTATACCAAATACTTTTGGAGAAGAGGCAAATGTTGAGTTTTTGGACAGACAGACGGACACACAGACAGACACAAGTAAAACAAAATGCCCCCAACCTCTTGATACGGGGACATAAAAACTAACCTTTCTGGCAGCTTGAACAAACTTATTAATGGCCCCATGTCTTACAGACCACATATCGTTTGTATATGTATCAAACTGGGCCGTCTCAGATGGGATGTTATCTTTATCTCTCATGGTCCGCTTAAACGTACACTGTGTACATTCTCGGGTATATTCTTCTTCCTCCACAGGCTCCCCACGTCTTTTGTACTGCAACAGAGAAAAAACAAGGAGATAATGATTAACCCATTCACACATAATGACGCCTTTTGATGCCCCACAAGATAATGGCTTAAGAAAATATTGTGGAAAATGAAGAAATTGCTTGTTCCACAATGTTTTCTACCCCAAAAGATCAGACTATTTAAAATTTTAATCACTTGCTGTTGTTATTTCCTTCATCTTTGAATTTGAACCAGTCTAAAATTTTGCTGTCTGGTAACGGATTAATCCTGTCCAAAATGACATGAATTAGGCAATTCCAAATTTAAAGATGCTCAAGACAACAAATCAAAAAACATCTTTACTAACATCTACTAAGTGATCTTCAACAGCTATTTAATGGTCATTGATAACATTTTTCAAAATTAATGGTGGAAAATGAAAACTGGCAATATGAAAAGTAATAATTGCTACATTTCTCTTTACAAAGGTCCAGAAAATTGTAAAATATATTGAGAATAGTAAGATTTTGAGTAATTATTAAAATCCTACAAATTCCTGCTTTATTGATGAATACTCATCAGAGTTCTCCCCAGGATTATTTGAAGCTGTAGTGGCAAATGATAAAAGTGCCGGGAAACCTTGCAGTATTAATGTAAGTAATTATGAGTAAAAACATAAATGGAAAAGAAGAAATTGCTCAACATGAGCAATTTCTTCTTTTCCAATCATGTTTTTAAACCGAATTGTTACATTTGCAATTTTGAAAATGCAAAATTTATCAGTTTTTGACTTGAGACATCTCAAAATGCCTCTATCTGGTGACCATTTTGAAGACATTAAGCTGTGGGGTACTTTTGAAGCTGCAGGGGCATTATACTGAAGCTGTAGTGGGGCTGATACAGCTTATTGGGCTGGGGAGAACACTGCTCATGCTACACTTACTTTATAAATATTCCATGCTCTGTTTCTCTCAGCCAGAATTTTCGCCCTGTCTTCTGTACTGATTTGTTCATCTCCAAGCTTGGACTGCCATCGAAGCTGATTTTGACGCTCTTCATAAACATTCTGTCTGACTTGGTGCTCAAATTTTGCTTCCTGTTGATGAAATTATTGTTGAACATTGGAACAAGAGCTTCGCAGAGCGGCACATATACGCCCGATAGGGGCTTGTCAGTAAAATGGGCATTTTTTTAATTCTAGGGCAGATAATTCAAGAACGAAAAGAGAGATCTGAGTTCCATAAGCGGTGTGCACAACTAGACACCATTGAGATTTATTGTGGCAAGTTTGATCAAATTCCAATCAAAACTATAGGAAGAGTTGTGCACACAAAAAAATGCTAACAAACGGACAGACAAACATACGGACGGACGACCGAGGCCATAACATAATACGACCCTTCGAGCGTATAAAAAATGCTATAATTGTAATGCTGCTGGTCAATATATAATTAGCCTAAAATCATTTCATGTAGTAAACTTTGAAAATATAAAAGATCCTTATGCAAAACTAAAGGCAAAACATATGTCAAAGATTAGAATAAATATTTTGCAATTGTTTTCAATCAACATTTCTCACTCTTTTCAATCATATTGTTAACCCTTTCCCAAACGGCAAAATTTTAAGGTGATCCACTTCAAAATGCCACAAATGAAAAAAAGGAAGATATTAACGATAGAATTTGTGTAAAAAATGGCATAGAAAATATTGAGACAAAAGGAGAAACTGCTGGCTATCAGCAGTTTCTTCTTTTGTTTCAATGTTTTCCCAAGCCTATTCTGTTAGGGACGTCAAAACCAAGTCTTGTTTGGGAAAGGGTTAAAGCACTTGTAAAGACAATTAAATTGTGTACCCACAATATAGGGTTAGAAATAACACATGTCTGCTTGTAATTAGTCCCTCTAATCTAGAGCTGTAACCTTACATGTGACCTGTCACACTAAAAGGGACCTTATAGGAAGTGTGAAAAATATCGACCCTAGTCAGGCTGCGCAGCCAGACTAGGGCCGATACTTTTCACTCGTATTTTAATATGTTCATTTTGCGCATACAGTATCTGGTTGACCTGTGCTGAGTCTGACAAGTTCGCCAAAATTTGAATTTTTGGAGTTCGGATAAGGTCCCTTGTAGTGTGACGGATCACAAATACAGACCTTCATTTGTCTAGTTGCTTCTGCTTTTGGTTTGGCACCTTTCTTTACGACAACTTCTCTCAGATCTTTGGCCCTCAGTTTTCCTGGTTCCTGGTTCAACACCTGTGATACAGCATAGGGCGTGTCAAGGTCGGCAGGGAACTTTAAACCTTGGTACTCAATCTCCTGTAGGAAGAAATGTATCGTGATCATAAAACGTTTAAGCCGTTCTCAAAAAAGACCAGGCCCCGGTTTCTCGTAAATACTTAAGTACATTCTCAGGCTCAAATCTGACCACTGTGCTCAAATCGCACGAAATCCACATGAACTTCAATTGAATACCAATCAACGTTGATTGGTATATAATTGGAGTTGAGCATATACTCATGAGTATGTACTTCAGTTTTTTCCAGAAACCAGGGCCAGGAGCAGTATTCACCAACATTTCTAAATCAATTGTGGAAATCAAAATTAAATTACAATCCATCTGATTGGACGAGACATATGTCTCAACCAATCAGATTAATTGTTATGTAATTTCAAAGGTATACTTGGAACTACACTGGTTGGTGAAATCCATCCCTGGTCATAATGTTGCTAATATAAAAGAAATGGGTAAACATTGAATCAAAAGAAGAAAATGCTCGTGAATAGGCGTGTCAAGATTTGCTGGGAACTTTAAACACAGGCCCCAGTTTCTCGAAAAAAACTTAAGTACCTTCTCAGACTCAAGTCTGAGCACCATACTCAAATCACATGAAATCCACATGAACTTCAATGGAATACCCTTCAATGTTGGAGGGTATTCCATTGATTTGAAGTTGAGCATGTACTAATGAGTATGTACTTAAGTTTTTTTGAGAAACCAGGGCCTGGTACTCAATCTCCTATAGGAAGAGTTCTGACAAGCATTGTCGATTATAAAAATGTTCATTATGAGCCAGGATAAAGAAAAAGAACATGGTCTTGAAACATTTGAAACCAACATGGATCTAAATGCACCTGCATATACATGCAGGCTCATCCAGATCCATATTGATCACTTGTAACCCTTATCCATTTAATCCTAATCCGAACAAGACTTGGGTTTTGACATGCTGGCAGAAAAGGCTTGGGTAAAATATTGATACAAATGAAGAAAATGCTGATAACAAGCATTTTCTCCCTTTACCTCAATATTTTCTGTGATGTACATAATACATGACTTTAATAACATCTATTTTGTTGTCCAAGGCAAATCGGACCACCATGAAAATTTGTTGTTTGGGATGGGTAAAACTATCAGACAGCAACACAGATTCTATGAGACTTCATGTTATCAAAAGTCCCTACATTGATACAAAGTGGTTATAAATGTCCTAAAGGCCCTCTCTACTGATTCCATCACGACTAAATACATGTACACAATATTTCATGAGTACCACTTGACACCAACCTTATTCTTTTACCACCATAAAAGGTTTACAAACATACCAATAGAGAATCAAGAATATGAATAGCTTTTTTAAACAGACAAAAGAGCAAAGACCAGGGTTTTCCATGACACATACATAATGTGTCACTGTTACAATTTGAAAACAAATAACCTCTTAGAAATTTACCTTAGGGTCATTAATGATGCCTGTTTTAGAATCCTGATTTTGTTCAATACTTGAGTCCTAAGGCATTTATAAAAGTTGACCCACAAAACTGGAGTATGACCCTTAACTTTGAAGGCAAGGAGGGTCTTGATTACCCCCAAATTTTTATGCCCAGAAAAAAACCCCTGACAAACCATACCTGTTTAACGTTTGAAGGTGGCGGTAGTTTAACCTTGACTTTTTTACTTCGCGCCCTGTCAACAGGTTTAATTATTTGTGGATCTAACACAGTGTCCGGTAACAAACCTTCCTCAATCATCTCTGTAGTGTAACGATTCTCACTCATCTCTCTGTAATGTAATGGGTTGGTACAGCAGGATTAAATATAAACCCATTACCAAACAACAAAATTTTATACACATTAAAATGAAAAGAAACGATAATTTAAAATTGAATGTAAGTTTAAGTGTTTTGGTCTCTCATGGTAGAAAGCATTGCGGAAAATGAAGAAATTATGAAGAAATTATCCTCAATGTTTTCCAAAGCCATTAGCTTGTGGGGACTTAAAAAGTCATTGTTGGTGAATGAGTTAAAGCAATTGGAATCTCAATGTCAAGTAAACTATCAATTCAAGCAAGTCAAGTCTGCATTGAACTAGCCCTAAGTGTCTAGTGCTAAATGGATTGAGTGATTATTTTGACAAATATCGAGTAGACTGTTGAATTTATCTACATGATACAAACCCATTACCACACATTGACGCTTTTTGACAACCCTCACCAAAATGCTTGGAAAAACATTGTGGAAAATGAAGAAATTGCTTGTTACAAGCAATTTCTTCATCATCCACAATGTTCTATAACCAAAAATTGAAAGATTTTGAAATTCCATGGATCAACTTGAAGTTGTTGTTTGCAACACCTTTCAAATTAAAAGTCTAAAATTTTGTTCTCTGGTAATGGGTTAAATTTGCCAAATATGCTGTCTTATGTTGATGCAAATAACAACAATTTCTTGGGTAGTATGTCTGACATGCAAGAAGAGATATTCCCTTCCTCCCAAGTCTGCCCATCCTGACGGCTTTATACACAAGCTTACAAATAGTTGCTTTCAGTCTAATTCGAATCTGTTGACAATTGTCCTAATTAAATACTGTCTAAATTTCCTAATTGCTGCTAACATATACATGCAATGATTATTTGTATAGTATTTTAAGAAGAGTGCTCAATCTATCACGAAGGAACCACCTTATTCTACAACTGCTTCATGCTGACCTTCCCAGAGTGTCAACCTTAGTCTGCAAGAGACGTGTCCAGTGTGCTTGGTTTTGTGCACTTGCGAATGAGGAACATGCTTCATCATTTGTACTCTGGAGGCACCAAGCATCTGGCAATCTATCACATAAGTTAACATTCCCAGATGTGATTAAGCAAGACACATTGCTCCCCAAAGGATATCTCATTGTCGCCAAAAAGGATAAACAATACTGAAAGAGTGTAGTTAGTTCAACCTAAGCTGAGGCTGCATGATGTACCTATGAACCAGTAAAGGTGAAAAACTTACTTTAACAGCCCTGGTGTTGAGGTTCCAGTAAATGTACACACAATGGGATCCGAGTTAAACTGTGATATAACAAGCTGTATTCTCATGTAGGCTGTGTGAAACTCAATGGGGGAAAATGTGACCGATACTTCAGTTTCTCCATTAGCCGGGATTATACCTGGGAAAGATAAAGTGTCATTAATCCATTACCAAACAGCAAACATTCAGACAATTCCAAATTCAAATATGTTGCAGACAGCAATTTCATGTATATGAAATTTTAAATTATTTGGCGTTTCTTAATAGAAAACATTGCGGGAAATGACGAAACTGCTTGTAACAAGCAGTTTCTTCATTTCCCACTATGTTTTCTAACAGGATGGTCCTACAAATCTAAAATTTCATTAACTTGAAATGTCATCTGCAACATTTTTGAATTAAGGCTAGTCCAAAATTATGCTGTCTGATAATGAGTTAATTGTTAATATGCTCATTGAAACCAGCAGAGCAAAAAAAAAAAAAAAAATAGGGTCACACAGCAATCTTATTTTATGTGTCTAGCAAGCACAAACAAAACAAGTCTGTAGAATGAGTTTTGTATTGAATGAAATAGGAGCCTGGGCCTTGTTTTACTTTTGAACTTACTAACATTGTTTGATTAAAGTTTACATCAAAGACACCATCAGATTGTTGAATGACTATGGTCAAATTTGTGGGAAAAAACTAAAACAGGGCCCTGAACTATAGAGCTTATATTGCATATAAAAACACTTGAAATAGGATTCAGTCCTCATAAAAGGTATACAAAGTTATGAAGAATTTCATTTTTTTCAAAAGAACATAAGAGAAAAAATATTTATAAAACGATGATGTTTCACATTACAATGTGAAACCACTTTCCTTTACTTACCTGACATGGGAAATACTGTAAATGCTTGATGGGGTTGTAAATAGGTTAACTGGTACTCAAAATCAACTGGTGCTTCACATTTTAATGGGAATACTTTAGTCATTCTGAAATGAAAATGAAGAAGTACAGTACATTTTTCAACTTACATCTATTGAAATTTGTTTTGTAGTAGAAGAATTTGGAACATTTGATGCCCCACTAGATAAAGGCTTTCAAAAATGAAGTAATTGCTTGATTTCTTCTTTCTTTATTTCCGACAATGTCTTCTACACAGAAGGACCACAATTTAGAATTTCATTTACTTGAAATGGTCGTCTGCAACACTTTTGAATTTAGATCAATTTAAATTTTTGCTGTCTGATGATGGGTTAACACTGGCCGTGATAAACCAATTCAATTATTTTCCTTGAAATCAAAGAATTCTATTTTGCTCAAAATAATTTTCCTTTTGCATGAAAATTTCTCGAGCAACATGCTGTTCTTTGTACAGTTGCCTATGGTCATGAACAAGCTATTGGAGAACAACATGGGTCTTGATCAGATTGTGTGCATATGCAGGCTGATCTAGATCCATGTTGTTCTCAAATGCCATAAGGGACCTTTTATCAGATCCTGGCTCAAATGAATTAATGAAAGGTCTATTTTGCACATATAAGGACAGTATTAACCTACCTGTGTCCTACTGGTACTGGGGGAAAGTTGAACAATCTTGGGAACTCTTTAGTACTCATGATAGGGTAGGCATGGATGGGAATGATCAGGTTCTCCTCTCCCTAGAAAAATAGTAAGTTGTCAATAATAAATCAATTACAACAAAAATGTTCAAAATTCTGAGCACTCAGTGTTGAATCTAGAGGGGGACATGGCCAAATTGACCCTTTAAAATCCAAAATGACCCTCTTTAGAACCAAGTCTGGGCCCAAAAGACACTTTGTCATAAATGTCTTTACTGTGACTAAAGGCCTATAACCATATAATAAATTCTTGATATATTTTAGTTATTCACTAATTGTCTCAATATTTGCGTTGGATGACCACCTCGATCAAGAGCCGTGGGCCCATAGGGCCCTTGGATGGCAAAGCTAGATTCAACACTGCACTCTTTACTAGATCAACATTCACATGTCTTGTTGCTACTATTTTCATGATTATAATTATCTAATACATGTATCATTTTAAAATAGAAAGGTATTTCATGGGGTGGCATTTAGAAATGCTTATTGGCCTGGTAAGACTGGGCTGCATTATCATGATTTTATCTCATGATTGTTTACTTATAAACAATCAATTCATAATCCAATTTCAATCAGTAATGAAATTAACATGCCTCCTAGCACACCAAACCAAAAATAAAGGTTTTTATAAAGGCTCCAATGTGTGAAAATAAGGGCTTTTTAGTGTAAAATATGACAAATAAAGGGTAAATACAGGCCGGTTTTGTCAGAAAATACACGGTCATAACCAATGTCATTTGTATGGACCCCTCTAATAAGGGGGGTATGTGGGTCTCCCCCAAGAAAATTTTGAAGATAAAAGTAAGATCTGGTGATATCTGCATTGTTAACCCATTACCAAACGACAAAATTTTAGCGCATTCCAAATTCAAAGATGGTGCGGAAGACAATTTAAAGTGAATGGAATTTACTATTTTTTGGTCTTTTGTGGTAGAAAATATTGTGGGAAATGAAGAAATTGCTTGTGACAAGCAATTTCTTCATTTTCCACAATGTTTTCCACCGCATTTATCTTTTGGGGAGTCATAAGGAGTCTCTGTATGGTAATGGGTTAAAGTAAACATAAAAGAAAGGAAAATGAAGAACAAAATCCATTACTTGCTTTATGGTTGCACCGCAACCAGTCAGAACAAATATAAAGGTTTTGAGAGAGAATTTCAGGCTATTTTGGCTTTTATAAGGTTTCACTCTAAGGCCTGAATTAAGTAACAGGCACTTTTTGGAAACACATTTGAAAAGAACCTTTGAGCTTTGACCCTAAAAAAATTAATATAAACATTTATCTGGTACAAATATTAATTGATCAACCTTGGTCATGCTGATCCCAGAATAACATTGTCCCTTTGACAGGCAGAATAGAACAAGTCCAGCCTGCACATAAGTGCAGTCTGGCCTTGTTCTACATTGCCTTCTTTTTTAAATTTAGAATGACAAGGGTTAACCCTTCTCATGTTGTTTACATCAATTTACTGTTATAACCAAAGTTTTGGCAGGCAGTATAGACTAAAATCAGTCTGCACAGATGTGCAACCTGACTATAGTATACACTACCTGCTTTCTATTGAATAATTGTGGCTAAAACTTGAGATGAACTTATTGTCTCCTAACTCTGCTATTTGTTTGAAAGAAAATTCAAAGTGAGCAAGACAAGGGTTAAGTTTGACACTTACTGGACAATTAATTCTGATACAGTCATAGAAATATCTCCATTCATCTGGTGTGAATTCAATGGTACAGTCTAATGTTAGACCTGGCACTAACCTTTCCTGTAAAACATGTAATGGTAATAGTGATTAAACAAAGTAAAGCCAATTCAGAAATAATCATTTTTTGTGACAAAAATGTAAGAATTTTCTAAAAGCTATCGAACAAAATTGTAGATAAGACTATGACTTTAAAACAAGATTTGTCCAATTCAAAGACGTTGAAGGGTATTAAATTAAAAAATATTTGGTGTCATTGGGAATAAAACATTGTGGAAAATGAAGAAATTGCTTGTCACAAGCAATTTTTCATTATCAACAATGTTTCCTAAAGCCTTTATCTTTTGGGGCATCAAAAAGCACCAATGTGTGGGAATGGTTCAAGAAGTCATTCACATTGGGATTTTATAACAAAGCTAACTCAAATAATACTTACACTTTTTGCATATTTGATATAAAAATATTTTGTCTGTGGTGGTATTATATGCATTCTGATCACTTCAGTCGAAACATTCACTATACTCAGAGACATGGTGTGTTTCTTCTCCACTTCAAATCCAGAAAAATGGATCACAGACGGCTTGGCCATCACAACAGCATTTTGGGATATCTTGGAATATATCTCTGCAAAGAAAAAAGAATGACATTTCATTAGTCCTACGGAGCAATAGCAAAGTGGACAATAACGTGATACATTATTTTCAGAAAATCTTTAAAATTTTGTAAATACTGGACCAATTTGAATTTGGTTTAAAACAGAGATTGTGGACAGACGTCACACATTAGATGGACGCAGTTGATTTTTGAAAAATCAACTGATAAAAAAGTTATATTGAAGATAAACCAAAAATTTGATTTATCTTCAATAACTTTTTTATCGGTTATTTTTTTTCAAAAATCCAACACATTCAGCTTATTCCTGGCATTACCCCACCTTCTCTGCTTCAAACCGAATTCAAAGTGGTCAGGTATTAAAAAAGATATTGAAGATTATCGGAAATTCTGAGTCACATGATTAACACCATGAATAGATAAGAAGCGTATGCATTCTAAATATGTTATTTCAAGTACAAACCGCAAGTTGTGGGCACTCATTTGAATTGTCTCCCATGAGAAGTGTATTGAATGAAATAAACACAATGTTTTTTAGCCTGGTAAACCCAAAATACACCTCAAGCTTGATTAACTTGATATTCTCTTAGTCTATGATCTATCATAAATGCTGATCAATCTCGTTCTGTACTCCAATCCATCACTTAATCGGGTGTGATCTAATTGATCAAAGCAGCAATGGGAACATACATATCATTAAAAGTGGGAACACGGTGCAATTGCTAGTCCAGAGTGACTGTAACTTCCATAGGTGAAAGTACAAAATTTTCAAAAACCTGAAAACCTGGAAAAGTCTGTATTTATATAGTAAAAATCGGAAAAAATGGGGCATTTCGGAATACTCAAAAACCTGAACTTCAGGCATATGCCTGAAAACTTTCGCCCATGTAACTTCTTCCTGGTAAGACAAGTGTATGGTCCAACATGTGTCAAACAAAGCATAGCAGAAGAGGAGATTCAGGATTTCTTGGACAAGTGGGTATTCTCTGTCAGCCAAGCCTTTCTCCTGATCTCGGTCAGTCAGACGTTTCTCTTGACAAATAAAGTGTCTTCTTAATTATGTATTTTCATCCATCAAATTGACGATTCAAATCTTTTTATAGGCATTATGTGTCATCAATCAAATGCCCATGAAAAATGACAACATATGGTGTGTATCGTGACAATCACATATGGAAATATTTGCCAATACTTGACTAACTTTACAGTTTACCCAATGCAGTAATTAAATCAAGCTTGGTTAAACTAAAACAGTAAGTTTTCCACTAAGATTTATCTGCTTTTCATGAGCCAATTACTGTAAAATCAGA
Organism: Fragum sueziense; assembly: GCA_963680895.1. Taxonomy (NCBI): domain Eukaryota; kingdom Metazoa; phylum Mollusca; class Bivalvia; order Cardiida; family Cardiidae; genus Fragum; species Fragum sueziense. The sequence goes on along the minus strand of OY804606.1, from coordinate 10,166,350 downwards.
TATTTTCGCTGGGCCAAAAGTTTACGAATTTTTAAATTTGAAGTAGTTCGCGAGGGTAAAAGTTTGCGAAAAACAAAACCTGTGAACCATGTGGTTTAATTTTCACGAAAATAAAATCATCAACTATCATCAACTATCGGTTTTGTGTTTTATTTTTACAGCCGGTCTTCATATTGATAACATGATACGTAAAAATACCAGATGCCCCTACTTGTTTAAAAAGGTCTCACGTAATCCGTAATCATTTAATCCTTTAATCATGTACGTGAATACATTTTCATACCAAACACTGTTCATCTTCTGTAGATTAATAAAATCATATCACGATAATTCAGATCGAATACATTCAGCAGTCCGTATTTGTTCAATAGATCTTGTTTAAAGTATGGAAAACTGCATAACATAACTGTTAATTGCTGACAAACAATGCCTGTCAAAATCGTATGTCGCTCTATTGACCACATTTCACACCTTTTGTTACAGGTGTAACCAAACAACCCTGGTGATATTTGATGTATTCAAGGCCCATCGCAGCGAAGGTTTATTGGAAATTTTAAAGAATGGGAACATTAAAGTCGTTTTTCTAGTTTGATTGCATTATTTACTTGATTTACATTGTACGATAAAACCAAAACAATTCCGAAAATCAAAGTAATGGCGGACGGACGATGCGTTCTTGTAGGATCATTGCATTTGCTCCCAGGCAATATGTTCACGTGGCTAAATGTTTACGAATTAATCATTGCATTTGCTCACAGGCAATATGTTCACGTGGCTAAATGTTTACAAATTTATTGGATTCGCGAACATAGCGAAGATTAATCCCTAGCGAACATTTCTGATTTTACAGTAGCACAGCAAATGATGTCGTCTGCAGCAGCTTTCCAATTGGAGCAGTCCAACCTGTACCATTTTGGAATAGGTTAACCCTTTCCCAAACCACAAAATTTTAGGGTGATCCACTTCAAAAACTGCAACAAATGAGGGGAAGGAAGTTATTAAAGATAGAATTTGTGTAAAATATGGCATAGAAAATATTGAGATAAAAGGAGAAACTGCTGGTTATCAGCAGCAGTTTCTTCTTTTGTTTCAATGTTTTCCCAAGCCATTTCAATTAGGGGTGTCAAAACCAGGTCTTGTTTGGGAAAGGGTTAAAACAACAGTTTACCCACTATATATTGAAAAAAAAAATGTCCGCAATCACCCGCTCAGTGTCCTAGTTTACCCAGTCCTAATCTGAAAGTAACCTTTATTACTGGTCGGACACTCTAATCACTGAGCTAGCCAGGCACATGTTCATGACAGAATCCATCAAAGGAACACTTCCATGTTAGCGGTCCCTACCAAAATGGCGTCCACTAACTTTGCCCACATGAATGTATTCATGGAGGCTGCAGCCCCCACACTGAATTGTAGGCCACAGAGAAGCCAAGAACATCTCCGCTACCAGGGATCAAACTTGGATTATGAACCTATATCTCTCTACCACAGACACAACCTGTTATCCATGGTATTTTGATAGCCACTACCTACGCCTGTAGCGTTAAATCCAGAAGTGGAATCTGCGACTTAACCATACAAATACCAAATCTCATCTATTGCAATTAACCTATTAAAAAGCAAGGCGCACCTCTGGTATACGGGGCGCAATAAATGTAGCGCCTTGTTCTGGGTTAATTATATGATGGGGGACCGCCGAACCCACTGCTCTTTTTCTTGACACTTTTTAGATTCTGTTCACATGAATTTTGACTTTTACCCCAAACCCTTTACCCAAACCATGTAAAATTGGATAGGACAGAATTCGCGCCCGGTAAATCAGAGAATATCCAAAAGCAAATAGTAAAATCTGTGAATTACTTGTCTCCAGCAAATGATTTGGAACTGCCTGAGATCGGACCCCTTCTTCATATTGCATTGTGTCAATCAGCAATCCAGCCGCGCTCCGCTGAATTGGGGGTCCCATTGGACCTCTACTCATGGTATCGACCGTCGGCATTTTGCTGTCAAATACTTCTTATGACAAAAAGCTAGTATTTGTCTTTTAATTCAATGATTAACAGAGTAGAGTGGACTAAATTTCATTTTTCTTGGTCCGATGTTTAACTTCACGACCAATTCGGTCGCCATATTTGTTTACATGTAATTCGGTCTTTTTAACATGAATACGTAGTAAAAAATAGTTCTACATTAAGGAAGCAGATAATGGCTCATTACAGCTTATGTGTTATATCAAATTGACAAAATCAAACTAAGAAAGATTATTTATGAAGAAAATTAACAGATTTAACCGATTAAATACATAAATGAATATCACATTCTCTAGTTAAATTATTGCGACAGAGCGAACTATTTTCTGGTTTCTACGTTTCGCAGTTATGCCCCTTTTCAAGACTCTTCGGTTGAAAGAAAAATTGCTGAAACCGCGGGAAATGCTGTCGGAATGACGAAAAGAAGATAAAACACGACGTGATTATGATGATTACCCATATTCTTGACATAAACAAAAATATGTTTATTTGTACGAATGATTTTGCCATTATCTACCGTTGCTAAATTTTTCTCAATTCGCACCCAAACTAAGTCGTACCTATTGTGGGTTTTAGCTCACCTGAGCACGAAGTGCTGGAGGTGAGCTATCTATCTATCTCTGTGTACTGTCCACCCCTCTCTCGAGTATTACAGACAGGAAAACTGTGCACGTTGGAGTGTTAGTAAAGTGAAAGAAGTGAAAGAAGTAAAAGTAAAGATCTGACATGCAGACAAGTGAAAGTAGATAAAAGTAAAAGTATTGGTTTAAAATGTTAGAAAGTGAGAGTGGAGTAAAAGATCTAGATAAAAACAATCACCTCCAGACTAATATTGAATACCTGCCACAGCTCTCTTAAACTGATCTAACTCAGAGAGTGTGGCAATATGACAGGGTAACTGATTCCAAAGGCTAATAGAGTGAGGGTAGAAAGAATATTTGATGTAATCAGAGTTGACCTGGATTTGTCGTAGAGAAAGAGGGTGCATATGTCTAGTGAATCTGGTTGGTGCACAGATATATCAGTCATGGCGAAGACCGTCGGACCGGCAGACATGTCCGGTGAAATTTACCTTGGTCTGATGATTTTTTTGCTAATGTCAGTCCCACTGTCTGACATTAATTTTGACCTGTTAGCTAGAGAATGATAGTTCGGACTGACAAAATTTTATTCGGTCTGACAGGTAACTAATTACTTAATCCGAGTCTTCTCTGATGTAAATACGCTCTTTGATATTTTGATTTTTCGCTATTTACATCAGAGAGCGTTGCTCTTTGAAAAAATCAAGAAGTTCGCAACAAATTGTTGCGCATCGTTCACCGTCCAATCTTAAACGCTATCGTTAAAACCCCTGATGATATCGATAAATGAACCATTTATTGTTATGGCTGCTGAAAAAATTACGACCAAAAAGTATTTCTAAAAGGTTAATAGGCAATGTTTTTGCAACAACCCTCACCTGAGCAGCCTTTGTTTACCTTGATCTTCCATTCAAAAGCAAAGGTTATACTCATCCAGCAGGCCGATTTGAAATGAAATTTTTGGTCAGGTATGACAAAAAATGATTTATTGATCTATACCCTACAGTGTTTTACCGAGTGATTCGATATGATACATAAAAACCAAGGTTCAAGTTACTTGTAACGTTACCGAACTTTCCGCTGTTTTCAAAGAGCAACCCTCTCTGATGTAAATAGCGAAAAATCAAAATATCAAAGAGCGTATTTACATCAGAGAAGACTCGGATTACTAATTACTGTCAGACTGAATGTCTGACAAAGATTTGTTGTTCTTCGCCATGTCTGATATATGATCAGGGTGTCCGATCACGTAGAAATGTACGTGAATCACGTAATTTGAACGAAAATCACGTACTACTTTCTCACCCAAAACGTCTAAGAACGTACGCAAAATGAACCCGCATCAATTACAAAAATAAGATGACAATTATCCCCATTATTTACGAAAGAAAAAAGAAGTTTGATAGCCGAGTAATAAAACCGAAACTGCCAAATTCGGTCATTCTGATCCCTCTAATTTTTCCACTAATTGTAGTTGGCCAAGATATTGCGTTTTTGGGGATCTCTTCAACCAAAAGCTGTATCATTGTGAGCGTCTGCATGATCATGGCATCTACTAAACAAACTGGATTTTTTTTAACTTCGATCCGTCTTTAATTTCAATCAGAATCAACATAAATATAGGCGAAACGACAAAGAAAACACTCAGTAAGGACCATCATCCATTGTTGAATCTAAAATCAAAATTCATGGCTCTGCCAGTTCGACTGGCTTTGTTCCGACGGAGAAAAGGGAACGATGTAGAATTTTATTATTAGAGGCTCAGCTGAAAACGGAAACTGCTTCATAGAACTTACTTTGACATCTGAAAAGATTTCAATCTTTATAACTTTTCAAATTTGATTGATTTGTAATTAAAAGAAAAAATGCTGAACAAAATGCCTCCACCCTTTCCCAATCAATACCTAGAGTGAATAACTGTTTAGATTTAGTGTTAATTTTCTTGTACCCCCAATTTATTTTTTGTACCCCCAACTTTAACCACCAAGAGGTACAAAAACCCCCAGTCAAAATTTTCAGTGGACACACTGTATGATGGAAGATTAATTGCAACAATATTGTGGTATATGCGGTAAAACATGATAAGTCTGGCGTCAATCCTGCGATGCTCAAGAGACCTCCACCCCAGATCATACTGCATGTCTGTAACACTTGAGAGAGGGGAATAATCATGCTTGACCCACCTGATGGCTCTTCTTTGGATCTGTTCCACCTTTTTATACGCCCGAAGGGTCGTATTATGTTATAGCCCCACTCGTCTGTCTGTCCGTATGTCTGTCTGTCCTTCCGTCCGTCTGTCCGTTAGCAATTTCTTGTGTGTGCAACTCCTCCTACAGTTTTGATCGGAATTCAATCAAACTTGCCATGTATGAATCTCAATGGTGTCTAGTTGTGCATCCCGCTTACGGAATTTAATTAACTCTTTTCGTTCTTGAATCATCTGCCCTTGAATTAAAAAAATGCCCATTTTCTTGTGTGCGCAACTCCTACAGTTTTGATCAGAATTTGATCAAACTTGCCACAATGAATCTCCATGGTGTCTAGTTGTGCATACCGCTTACGGAATTTAGATAACTGTTTTTGTTCTTGAATTATCTGCCCTTGAATTTAAGAAAAAATGCCCATTTTCTCAAAAATGTCCATTTTCTCCTGTGTGCAACTTCTATAGTTTCAACCAGAATTTAATCAAACTAGCCACAATGAATCTCTGGTGTTTTATTGTGCAAACAAAATTTTGATAACTTTTCATGTTTTAATTATCTGCCCTTGAATCGAAAAAATGGCCAATTTTACTGACAAGCCCCTCTCGGGCGTATATGCGCCGCTCTGCGAAGCTCTTGTTAATATTGGTTTTAGTGTGGGGGCTCCACACAGTGGAAGCATATTCCAGCTGTGGCCGGACCAGAGACATGTATGCCAATTCTCTGACTCTCTCTGTCTTAGTGGTGATATTTCGTTTGAGGAAGCAAAGAGACCTATTTGCAGCTGCGGTTATTCTTGTGATATGGGCCGAGAAGTTCAGGTCACTCAGAAGATAGATCAAGGCCCAGGTATCTTGCATGTGGAACAGCTTCTAAAGCCTGGTCATGGAGATAATACTTGTGCATGATTGGATTTTTGCTTCTTGTGACATGCAGAACTTGGCATTTGGAAGGATTAAACTCCATGTCCCAGGCTTGTTCCCATACCTGCAGTGCATCTAGATCTCTTTGAAGAGCTTCAGGGTCAGAAGGAGAGTTGATAGTAAGATAGATAGCAGTGTCATCTGCAAAAAGGCGGACTTGAGATTTAGAGACAGATTGAGGCAGTTGGTTGATATAGACAAGGAAGAATAGTGGGCCCAGGACTGACCCTTGGGGGACGCCTGAGGTAACTGGTACTTCATCCGACTTGTCTCCATCAAGAACAACTGTTTGACTTCTACCAATCAGAAAAGAGCGACTCCATGATATAACCTGTGGAGAGACGCCATACTCTTGGAGAATATAGAGTAACTTTTGATGGTTGACCTTATCAAAGGCCTTACTGAAGTCCAAGAGTATTAGATCAGTCTGCTTACCAGCAGAGACATTTCTGAAGAGACACTCAGTGAGCTCAATAAGTTGTGTCTCACATGAGCGTCTCTCCCGAAAGCCATGCTGTAGTTCATAGAGAATGTTGTGAGAGGAGAGATGGGCAGAGAGGTTAGAGGCTACAATGTGCTCCAAGGTTTTGCAGAGGATGCAAGTCAGGGAGATTGGCCGGAAGTTTGCCGGATCACTAGTGTCTCCTTTCTTGTAGATTGGGCATACATTTGCTCTGGTCCAGTCACGGGGAATGGTGCCGGTAGAGAGGGACCTCTGAAAAAGAATAGTGATAATTTCTACTAGTTCATGTCTCAGCTCCTTGAGCACCACTGGTCTGATCTGGTCGGGGCCTGCAGCCTTTCCTGTCTTCAAGTTGGCTAAGAGCTTTAGCACACCACCTTGGACCTCAGCTATTGAGGTCACTCACTGTCCGTCTGTCCAGTGGCGGATCCAGGGGCGGTTCAATCAGAGCAGGCCCGTAGGATGCAATTTCATATGGGGGGGGGGGGGGCTAAAGCCCTTGTCCTGAATATTGGGGGGGGGGGCTAATTTGGATTTTGCCAAAATTTTCAGTGCAAAATTAAGAAAATTTGGCATTTTTGGCCAACTTTGGGGGGGGGGGGGGCAGAGTTTCCATTCACGCAAAATTGTGCGTGAAACACGCATATTTGAAAGAAATCACGTACAAAATTACGGCCCCGTACATGATTTCACGCACAAAAATTTGGATCAGCATCTTTAGGTGCCAGTTATTAATAGATCTAGATCTATTTCAAACAATTCCGAAAGTGAAACTAACCAAGGAAACTCCGGAAACTAGAGTAAATCTGTGTTACTCATATGTGATGATTTGAGCAAGATCAAAAACGCCGCAAACACAGTCAATTGATGACGTAGTCATTCCAGTTTCAATATAACCATGTGATGTTTACGCACCCAAATAAGGTTACGTTTTACTATGATTTGTTTACAAAAGTCGCGCGCGCAACAAAGGGCGGGCAATGGGATGAAGTAATGAAAACAACACGCTATCTACGAAGTAAATACACTGACGTTAGAAACGTTACTACCGAAGATTCCCGAAAAACTGATATTTCCAAATCGTACCACGTCGGCGAAGGATATCGGAATATAGCGATAATTCCGCGCAACACTTTTAATAAGCGTGCATTACAAATTACACACATATTTCATTGTTTTATTGGTTTTTACCCCAATTTTCTGTCCCATACCCCCATTTTTCAATGACAGTGCGTGCAAAACCCCTAAATAAAAATCTGAGTGGAAACACTCCCCCCCCCCCCCCCCCTGTTCCTACGGACCTGCAGAGTAAGAATGGATGTTATTAAAGATAGAATTTGTGTAAAATATGGTACAGAAAATATTGAGACTAAAGGAGAAAGTGAAACTGCTGGTTATCAGCAGTTTCTTCTTTTGTTTCAATATTTTCCCAAGCTTTTTAGTCCCCCACCGGTTACCGGTTGGAGGACTATAGGTTTGCTCGATTCCGTTTGTCCGTCCGTCCGTCTGTCCGTCACACTTTTGGCCTGGCTGTATCTTCTAAACCATATGTGCTAGCAACTTCAAACTTGGTACACTTATAGATCTCAGGGGTTGAAAAATCCACTCGCCCGCTCGCATTGGCGAGTAGAAAATGCCGTAGGACGAGTAGATTTGGGGACGAATTAGTCCGACGGGGCGAGTGCGAATTTAGGACTTGAATCACGCTGATTGAGGGGAAAAAAATAAAAGATCGAAAAGAAAGTATTTATTTCGAACTTCATATCGGAAACAATAATATTCGCTGTAAAATAAGACCTTTCCCTGTTTATGTCGATCAATCCCGAAAGTGAAACTAAACAAGGAAACTAGAGTAAATCTGTGTTACTCATATGCGATGAATTGAGCGAGATCAAAGACGCCGCAAACACAGTCAATTGATGACGTAGTCATTCCAGTTTCAATATAATCACATGATTTTTCCGCAACCAAATAAGGTTACGTTTTACTATGATTTGTTTACAAAAGTCGCGCGTGCCAAAAAAGCGCGGGAAAATGGGATGAAGCAATGAAAACAAAACGCTATCTATGTAGTAAATACACCGACGTTAAATGGTTTTAACACATATACGTTGTCTCTTTCTGTTATGCCGCCTCGCGATTACACAAAGAAATTCTTTCACATTTACCGGGTAGTTGTACATATCAAACTGACCACGTGTGCTTACTCGACCATTTCGACAGCTAATCTATCTTTCAAATTAAATAAAAAGTAAGTGTTTACAGTAATGTTTAATCGGCGATTGATTTATGGCAAAAGATGAAGTCAAGTCTTCAGGAGCCACATTCAATTTATTGACCATCTTTTTTAATAAAATTGTTGCCGTATTCGCCTATGACTTCTGAAGTGGCGATCGCCAGCGCGAGCCCTGTCTGTCATTTATACCGAAGAAACTTTATTTGTAGAGTCAAAGAGTTATGTTATTTGCATAATAATGCATCCGTAAGAGCCAACAGTCTAAAATTTTCTTCATCTTTAGGGCGAGTTGGGTTGCCTTAAGGGCGAGTAGAAATTCAGAGCTACTAGTCCTACAGGACTAGTAGGTTTGAAGAAATTTTTCAACCCCTGGATCTCATTGAGGAGAAGTGTCATGTCCAAGAACCGTTACTCTGCCACGCCCTCTTTTTGAGTTATTGTCCTTTGTTGTTAGCTCACCTGAGCAGGATAGTGCTTATGGTGAGGTATTGTGATACCGCTGTGTCCGTCGTCCGGCGTCCGTCGTCCGTCGTGCGTCAACCTTTGGCTTGTGTGCACTCTAGAGGCCACATTTTTTACCCAATCAACCTGAAATTTGCTCAGAATGATTGTCTTGATGAAATCTCGGACAAGTTCGAAATTGGGTCATCTGGGGTCAAAAACTAGGTCACGGGGTCAAATCTTAGAAAAACCTTGTGTGCACTCTAGAGGCCACATTTTTTGCCCAATCAATCTGAAATTTGCTCAGAATGATTGTCTTGATAAAATCTCAGACAAGTTTGAAATTGGGTCATCTGGGGTGAAAAACTAGGTCACGGGGTCAAATCTTAGAAAAACCTTGTGTGCACTCTAGAGGCCACATTTTTTGCCCAATCAACCTGAAATTTGCTCAGAATGATTGTCTTGATAAAATCTTGGACAAGTTTGAAATTGGGTCATCTTGGGTCAAAAACTAGGTCACGGGGTCAAATCTTAGAAAAACCTTGTGTGCACTCTAGAGGCCACATTTTTTGACCAATCAACCTGAAATTTGCTCAGAATGATTGTCTTGATAAAATTACGAATAAGTTTGAAATTGGGTCATCTGGGGTCAAAAGCTAGGTCACGGGGTCAAATCTTAGAAAAAACCTTATGTGCACACTAGAGGCCACATTTTTTGCCCAATCAACCTGAAAATTGATCAGAATAATGGTCTTGATTAAATCTCGGACAAGTTCGAAATTGGGTTATCTGGGGTCAAAAACTAGGTCACGGGGTCAAATCTTAGAAAAACCTTATGTGCACTCTAGAGGCCACATTTTTTGCCCAATCAACCTGGAATTTGCTCAGAATGATTGTTTTGCTGAAATCTCGGACGACTTTGAAATTGGGTCATCTGGGGTCAAAAACTAGGTCACAGGGTCAAATCTTAGAAAAACTTTGTGTGCACTGTAGAGGCCACATTTTTTGCCCAATCAACCTGAAAATTGATCAGAATGATTGTCTTGATCAATTCTCGGACAAGATTGAAATTGGGTCATCTGGGGTCATAAACTAGGTCATGAGGTAAAATCTTTGTAGAACCTTGTGTGCACTCTAGAGGCCACATTTTTGCCCAATCATTCAGCAATCAACCTGAAAATTGATCAGAATGATTGTCTTGATCAGTTCTAGGTCACGATGTCAAATCTTAGTTTAACCTTTTGTGCACCCTAGAGGTCACATTTTTTGTCCAATCAACCTGAAATTTGGTATACAAAAAGTTATATTATATCAGGTGAGCGCTTCAGGGCCAATGGCCCTCTTGTTTTTACTCTTGCATTCTTGTCCGGAATGTATATCCTAAACTATGCGTGCTAGCAATTTCAAACTTTGTACACTTATAGATCTCATTGAGGACAAGTGTCATGTTCAATAACCATGACTCTGCCACGCCCACTTTTTGAGTTATTGCCCTTTGTTGTTTTTAGCCTTACATTCTTGTCGGGAACATATCTCCTAAACTATGTGTGCTAGCAACTTCAAACTTTGTACACTTGTAGATCTCATTGAGGACAAGTGTCATGTTCAAGAACCATAACTCTGTCATGCCCACTTTTTGAGTTATTGCCCTTTGTTGTTTCTAGCCTTACATTCTTGTCCGGATCATATCTCCTAAATTATAAGTGCTAGCAACTTCAAACTTGGTACACTTATAGATCTTATTGAGGACAAGTGTCATGTTCAAGAACTGTTATACTGCCACGCCCCTTTTTTGAGTTATTGCCCTTTGTTGTTTTTACCCTTACATTCTTGTCCGGAACATATCTCCTAAATCATAAGTGCTAGTTACTTCAAACTTTGTACACTGATAGATCTTAACGAGGACAAGTGTCATGTACAAGAACTGTTACTCTGCCACACCCACTTTTTGAGTTATTGCCCTTTGTTGTTTTTAGTCTTTTATTTCTTGTCCGGATCATATCTCTTAAACTATAAGTGCTAGCAACTTCAAACTTTGTACACTTATAGATCTCATTGAGGACAAGTGTCATGTACAAGAACTGTTACTCTGCCACACCCACTTTTTGAGTTATTGCCCTTTGTTGTTTTACCCTTACATTTTTGTCCGGAACATATCTTCTAAACCATAAGTGCTAGCAACTTCAAACTTGCTACACTTATAGATATCATTGAGGACAAGTGTCATGTACAAGAACTGTCACTCTGCCATGTCCACTTTTTGAGTTATTGCCCTTTGTTGTTTCTATCCTTACATTTTTGTCCCAAACTTATCTCCTAAACCATAAGCCCTAGCAACTTTAAACTTTGTACACTGGTTGATCTCATTGAGAAGAAGTGTCATGCACAAGAACTGTTACTCTGCCACATTTTCTTTTTATACGCCCGAAGGGTCGTATTATGTTATGGCCCCGCTCGTTATACGCCCGAAGGGTCGTATTATGTTATGGCCCCGCTCGTCCGTCTGTCCGTCCGTCTGTCCGTCCGTTAGCAATTTCTTGTGTGCGCAACTCCTCCTACAGTTTTCATCCGAATTCAATCAAACTTGCCACAATGAATCTCTATTGTGTCTAGTTGTACATGCCGCTTACGGAATTCAATTTACTCTTTTCGTTTTTGAATTATCTACTTTTGACTTAAAAAAATGCCCATTTTCTTGTGTGCGCAACTCCTCCTACAGTTTTAATCAGAATTTGATCAAACTTGCCACAATGAATCTCTATGGTGTTTAATTGTGCACACCGCTTACAAAATTTAGATAACTGTTTTCGTTCTTGAATTATCTGCCCTTGAATTTAAGAAAAAATGCCCATTTTCTCAAAAATGCACATTTTCTCTTGTGCTACAGTTTCAACCAGAATTTAATCAAACTATCATCATCATCCAGTGCTCTCAATAAGGACCAATTTCAGGAAGTCTTGGACTTCCATGTCCAAATTTCAGGAATTTTTCCAGAAAATCAGGAATTTTTCAGCGCGTTTTCGCGATTTAGAAGTTTTATGAACTAATGAAGGAAAAGAAGAAATAGTTAAATACAAACATATCTCTTCCTTTTTTCAATATGACTTATATTGTTTGCTCCAAGTTGCAACTCTTCTCCTTGTGGCAATCCAGTTCAAGCTTGACCAGTCTTAATTTGTCATCTTGGCAGTCTGATTTTAACCCTTTTATATAGTTACTTCATAATATCTGCAAGATATGACCTTAACCCATCACCACACAATGACTCTTTTTGACTCCCCACAAAATAATGACCATGGAAAACATGGTGGAAAATGAAGAAATTACTTGTGACAAGCAATTTCTTCATTTTCCACTAAGTTTTTCATCCAAAAAGAACCAAAAATTGAAATTTTCGTTTATCTGCAGGATCTTTCAATTTGGACCACCCTAAAATTCTGTTGTTTGGTAATGGGTTAAGATAATCATATGAAATGATGATATACGTAGATTGGTGCATATTCACTGAATAGCTAATTGAGGAAAGGGTTTCTTTGTTATGAACTGGCGAGAATCTGACCTAAAAAAGTGTATGACGTGGCGTGACGTCACACAGGCTGTCTGGAATGTAGAACAAAATCACAGTCAAATTTATGTACTAAATATAGATCAACAGCTGATTAAATCTCGTGGATAGTTAAAGGTTGGAGTTAATTGAACAACCATTTTATTTTAGAATTCGTGTTTATTTCTGACACTGTAGATGAAACAGGACAAAAATATTGAGTGACTTTCTTTGTAAATGGATATAAAACACTTTGAGGGTAAATAATGCACATTTCTTTATTTGATTTAAATACGATTTTTGACATGGACTTAGGTTCTACTGACAAACAAAGAATCTGCATAAATTAACATAATGAATGAGAATTTGTATATAGAACGTAGCCGACGATTTGTTTTGAAATTTGTGACCAGTAAAAATATTGGTGAATGAGAAAATATAAAGATCTGCATTCAGTGCTTTCCTTCAATATTTTCGAAACTAGTTTTGTTGAAGTCAAATAAAAAGTTTATGAAATTCAAAATATACATATTGGCGCCCTCTGTGGCGAATTTGTTTGATAAAATTAGGCTATATAGCTTTACGGCAAGTTGTGCAAAGAAGTCTGTTTTTGATTCATTAGTTTCAAGCCACGAAAACATGGCAAACCATCTTTCTTGTACTGATTTGTGATACCGATTTTCAGATTTTGTTTTCTCAGGCGAATTGTGCGGTTTTTTTTTGTTTTTTGTTTTGTTTGTTTTTTGTTTAGGTGTTTTGAAACAGACGGATGTTTCCGTTATGACAGCGACATCGTAGGATGAATTAGAAAAGAAACGAGATCTAGCCAAAATCAAAATGCACTGCATGATTCTTTCCAATGAGCGTTGATACCATAAATCATGGGGCTTAGAAAGTTTAGAATGAATTAATTGCAGTTACTCGTTTATTTCGTCTCCTTTAATCACAAATGTTTGGAAAATAACAACATTCCTCGATCTTTGATTGCATGCCTAATTAATCAAAATTGTCAGTTAATGTGATGCTCCTGTAGTATATTTAAAGACGGTTGATTACTTACCACCGAATTCATAACTGTCAAAGCAATTTTAAAAACGATTACGCTAATCATACATAATTGGATACACACTCGGACTGATTACACCGGTATATTATGCCTTGTGTATTTGTCACTTCTAGGGACCATAAACGCCTCCCGGCAATTTTCTCGACACGCTTATCGGGTGCTTTAACTGGGTGATTATCGATTTTTACCCTTTACAATTTTTTTTACAGACGTCCGGGTTTAAATTCTTGGCAGTCAGCAAAAATTTTGGGACGTCTGCGAGACGCCCAACTTCAAAATTCCGGACGTTTTTTCACGAAAATCGGACGTAATATACGTCGACGTCCGCTTATTGAGAGCACTGATCATCATCATCGGTGTTTCATGTTTAACGTGCAGGTTAAGAAGCATGGTCCACGTTAGTAGGCTCCCTTCCAGGTAACTGGCTCGCTGCACGCATGGCTGTCCTTACACCTGTCCTCCATCTGTCCTTGTCGTGAGGGTCGATTGTTTTGAGATTCCATTGTTGGCGATCTTTCTCTGCTAGCTGCTTCCAAGTTGTTTTTGGCCTTCCTGAATGACGAGTCCCATTGACGTTTATGTCATATGCTGTTCTGATAACCCTGTCAGATCTTTCGACATGCCCATACCATCTCAACCTACGTTCCCTCAGGATAAGTTCTAAGTCCTCGACGCCGAGCTTCTTGCGGAGATCGCATGATCTGGTGGTGCGGATATCATCTGTTTTTACGCCGCATATTTGTCTGACCATGGCGTTGTCATTTCGCTGTAGGCGTTGAAGATTTGGCTTAGACAGAGGCCATGTTTCGCTCGCATATATCATGACACTTCTGACGCAGGTACTGTACACTTTTCCGCGTGTTTGGTATGTGAGATGGGGTGACGTGAGGATTGGTAGTAGCTCTTTAAATTTCCTCCATGCCGCTTTTACTCTAGTCACTGTTGCTTGATCACATCCACCTGCTGCTGAGAGCATATCACCCAGGTAGCAGAAGGATGCTACCACCTCCAGCTTGTCCTGACCAACCTGTACTTCCGTCTGCGGTCTACCATCCAGTGGTCGCGCAACTCCCATACAGCGGGCACACTTGTAGTTTGGGTCCTCTTTGATCTTTTTCAATCCACTACATTTCTTGTGGACCCAGTTTCTGCAGCCACTGCATAAGATGCTGTTGCTGCCGACACCAGTGCAGCAGACAGCACACGGAAACTTGCCAGATCTCTCTAAAACGTCCAGTCCAGAGCCGCAGACCATGATCTTTGTCTTCTTAGCGTTCACTCTGAGTCCTTTCCTCTCCATACCTTCCTTCCAGATAAGTAATCTGGAGACACACTCCTCAAGTGATTCCGTGACAATGACTAGATCATCTGCATAGAGGTCCTCCCAGGGGACGCCAGTTCTGAATTCTCGTGACAGGGCCTCAAGCACGACGATAAAGAGAAGTGGGCTAAGTACCGAGCCCTGGTGGACGCCGACCTTTACATAGAACTCGTCACTGTATCCTTCTCCTACACGTACTGAACTGCGTGCGTTATTGTACATACCCTGGATGAGACATACTATCCATTCTTCCACTCCAAGCTTCCTTAGTGCCCACCAAATGACTTTGCGAGGAACTCTGTCAAACGCCTTCTCCAGATCAACAAAGGCCATGTAAAGTCTTTTGTTGGCTGCTAGATACTTTTCCTGGAGCTGTCTGACAACAAAAATAGCGTCTGTTGTGCCTCTTCCAGGAACAAACCCAAACTGTGAGTCATCTATCGTAACCACTTGTCTAATGAGACTGTCCACGATCCTCTCTAGGACTTTCATAACCTGTTCTGTAAGCTTCAGTCCGCGGTAGTTACCTCTATCCAGAGCGTCACCTTTACCTTTGTACAGACAGACAATAAAGCTTCTTTCCAAGTCTGACGGAACTTTGCCATCCTTGATGATGGATGTTGCCAGGTCACGGATCATATCGGCTCCCTGGTCACCTGCTGCTCTGATCATTTCTGCAACAATGCCTGATGGACCTGCAGCTTTTCCACTTTTCATTTTGGAGATAGCCTTCTTCACCATTTCCGTTGTAATTGGTATAGGAGGACCTTCTACTGGGTTTTCTTCGGATAGGTGTGTTGGGTCCCAATCAAACTCTACGTTTAGGAGTTGTTCGTAATGCTCCAGCCAGGCTTGCTGCTTGGAATCATCATTTAAGGACATCTCACCAGCATCATTCCTTATAGGCTTGTCTCCGATGACATCCACATTCTCCTTTCTCATCTGACTGGCAAGTCGGTAGATCTCTGATGATTTGGAGTTCATGTTCTTGTAAATGTCCTTTTCTGCAACGTATCGGGCGTGGTGTACAGTTCTTCTAGCTGAACGCTTGGCTGCCTCGTATGATGCCCTTGTACCCTTCCCTTTCTAGCCACTATGAATCTCTATGGTGTCTTGTTGTGCAAACAAAATTTTTCATGTTTGAATTATCTGCCCTTGAATTGAAAAAATGGCCAATTTTACTGACGAGCCCCTCTAGGGCGTATATGCGCCGCTTTGCGAAGCTCTTGTTTAGTTATTGTCCGTTGTTGTTTTTTATCCTTACATTTTTGTCCGGACCATATCTCCTGAGCCATCAGTGCTAGCAACTTCAAACTTTGTACACTTATAGATCTCATTGAGGACAAGTGGCATGTACAAGAATCATTGCTCTTCTCCGCCCACTTTTAGAGTTATTGCCCTTGGTTGTTTTTACCCTTATATTTTTGTTTGGGACATTTTGTCCAAAACCTAATGTGCTAGCAACTTCAAATTTTGTATACAGTTATAGATCTAGTAAGTAGGAGATATATTATAAGAAAGGATTTTTTGTTATCCGGTGGGGGACTCCTGTATTGCATCGCAATTCCACATGCACTTGTTCTACTAGGGATGTCAAATCCAGGTCTTATTTGGGAAATGGTTAACTTTTGACTCATTTGATGGATTCCTTTCAAATTTTCAGGACATACAGACAATTTAAGCATCTTTATAATACCAAAATTTCAAATTTATTCATGAAATGACAATATTTTTTTCTTTTTTATCTAACTCACAAATTGTTACAATCTAGTAGAACAATGGAAAAAATTGGGTGAGCAAACCTCTACTAAATGTTTTCGTTGAAAGTATAATAATTTGATGGAACAGATTGTTGAATTGTTAACTAAACATAATTTCAAACTATCCCGAAGCCTTTTCCAGCATTTTTGGTGTCATTCACAGTGATATTTACAGCTTGTAGGCTAAAATGGCAAGTGTATGATCTAATGGCAGCCATATTGTTGTCTTTTGTCTTGGAAAATTCCCCATAAAAATACCAAAAGCTTACCGATTGTAACACAAATTTTACTGTTTCACCTGTCAAACGCTAGTACTTTGATTACTAAAACGGCGCTATAAGAAAATGAATGTGAGAAAAACATTTAGCTGTAAAAAATATTCCCATATTTCGTCCCCATAAATTTGTGGACCGAAGTCGCCTATGGCAGGGAACGGTAAAGCGACTAAAGTCGCCTATGCCAGTGAAAGAGTTAAATTGTTTGTGAAATTTTGATCGACCCATTCAAGGGCGGATCTAGGGGTGGGCTTTGACCCCCCCCCCCCCCCCCCCCCCCCTGGAAAAAAATCCAGGGGGGGTCAAAGAAGTTAGATGAAGTGGCGGTGAACAGAATAGCTGCCAGAGAGGTCATTCAGACCCAAACTTATGTTGTGGGTACTCATTGGAATCATCTCACATGGAGTTTGTTTTTATTCTAGATCTGTGACTAGTACTAGTTCAATAATGGATAAAGCAGATCTACCAGTTATAAAGAAATTGGATGAAGTGGTGGTGAACCCTTTCCCATACATTGACGCTTTTGGGCGCCCTACAAAATAAAGGCTCTTGAAAACATTGTGGAAAATGAAGAAATTGCTTTTGACAAGCAATTTCTTCATTTCCCACAATGTTTTCTACCAAGAAAGACCCAAAAATGTTAAATTTTGTTCAATGGAAATTTTTATGCTCCCCGAAGGGAGAGCATATAGTCGCCGCTTTGTCTGTCCGTCTGTCCTGTCCGTCCGTCATTCCATCCGTCCGTCCGTCTGAAGTGATTTCTCTATAACCCTTGGGCCAAATCAAATGAAACTTACCATGTGAACTCCCTAGGACACAATGCCGATGTACTTTTCCCAGTTTTTGGATTTGAGGCCTCGTCATGGGAAAAGGGGACTTAGGGTAAAATACAGTTTTTCTCTAATTTCTCCTAGTCTAATGGTCAGAATTTGATGAAATTTCATATTTGAGTAGCAATTCAGATGCCCTTGACAATAAACTACTTGAAATTTGCGTATAAAAAGTATGTCGTGGAAAAAGGGGGCTTAACGTTTGTTAGCTTAATCTTAGCTCTGCATGGCATACATTTATTGTGACAATGCCTTAATCGGGGAGCATTGTCTGTCTCTGACGGCTCTTGTGTTCAATGAAAAGATCCTTTGTTGTTTGGTAATTGGTTAACAGGATAGCTGCAGGAGAGGTCGGTCATTCAGACCCAAACCTATGTTGTGGGTACTCATTGGAATCATCTTACCTGGGGTTTGTTTCTATTCTAGATCTGTGACTGGCATTAGTACAATAATGGATAAAGCAGATCTACCAGTTATAAAGAAGTTGGATGAAGTGGTGGTGAACAGAATAGCTGCAGGAGAGGTCAGTCAGACCTAAGCCTATCTTGTAGGTACTTCATTGGAATCATCTCACATGGGGTTTGTTTCTATTCTAGATCTGTGACCAGTACTAGTACAATAATGGAGAAGGGAGATTTACCAGTTATAAAGAAGTTGGGTGAAAAGGTGGTGAACAGAATAGCTGCAGGAGAGGTCATTCAGACCTAAACCTATGTTGTGGGTACTCATTGGAATAATCTCACATGGGGTTTGTTTCTATTGTAGATCTATGATCAGTACTAGTACAATAATGGATAAAGCAGATCTACCAGTTATAAAGAAGTTGGATGAAGTGGTGGTGAACAGAATAGCTGCAGGAGAGGTCATTCAGAGACCCGCTAATGCATTGAAAGAACTGATAGAGAACAGGTACAATTTGCGTCTGCCTTTACGAGCAACTCTTTATCAAATGCTGAAAAATGATAGCAGCAGACATAGTCTTCTCTGCATACTTAACTAAGTTCTACATGTAGCAATTCAAATTTTCACTCAGTATTTTCCAACTGTTTAAAGTACCATTTCCTTACTTTTCCTGAATGCATTGAAAGAACAGATAGAAATGAAGTAGAACTTGTATCATCTTCTAACCCTGTCCAAAATAAGACCAGGTTTAGATGATACTAACAGAAGATATTTGGGAAAATGACATGGAAAAAGAAGAAAATCCTGATAATTAGAGATGCCAGTAAGACATCATATTGGTGTCATATGCCACAATTTCCTTTCAAGTTATTATTCAGGGTTTTCCTTGTGCATAAGAATTTTGGGGTTGTTTTGACCCCCTTGCCTTTAAAGTTAGGGGTCACTTTAGGAAAGCATTGTTAGACTTTCTTGAATTTATTTGCATGTAATCGGAAATGAGAGCAATAGAATAAAATCTTAACGATAATCCAATAATCGGCTGTTTGAATATTGCATTAAGCAATCAACTCTAGGTAAATCTTACGGACGTCCAATTAAAATGCATCGCCCGAAATCAGCGTATAGAGCGGCGAAGGTGCAAAAATTTATGACATTGTTTGACAGCGAGAACAATAGATGTTTGCACTTAGTTGCAAATAAGGATAAAATCGAGGGATTAGATAATTGGCAGACGACCAGGTGTTATGTACTCTACCCTTTACACGGTACAGTGTTGGAAAAGAGCGATCGAAATTTTCAACTACTTGAGTTTGGAAACGAATTTTCATTTTTCTGCTGATATTATTTTTTCTTTCCGATTACTCGATTAGTGATATTGGTAATCGATACTCGGACGTTCGATCGAGTACTCTATTAATCGGGTACTCGTTCCCATCCCTAGTCATTTGTTTTGAAATTTCGACAATGACACACAATTTGTGCATCATGGAAAACCCTGTTATTTATCTCTTTCCCAAAGAAAAATATTTCAGACTGGTTCCATTTGAAACCTGCCTTATTTATTACATGACTGGTGAGATAGATAAAATATGTTAACAATATAGCATAGAAGATGTTGACGCAATTGGCGAAATTGCTGTTATTTTTCCCAAGCATTTTCTACAAAGTTTGTCAAAACCAGGTCATGTTTCGGAAAATGTTACAAAAGTATGTAAGAGTTACAGATAAGAGGGGGTGAAGACATTCTAACTTTATTTTAAATCCAAATCCTATGTAGTGGGTACTCATTGGAATTGTCTCAATGACAACACAGGGTTTGATGAATGATAAGTTAAATATTGCATTTTGAAAAGCCATCACTCCCCTCTTATCTGTAGCTCTGACTATGTTTTTGTTTGCTCACAGTTTGGATGCCAAGTCCAGCACCATCACAGTAACTGTAAAGCAAGGAGGCCTCAAAATGCTGCAGATACAAGATAACGGCTGTGGAATTAGAGTAAGTTTGCTTAACATTTTGGAAAAATGGCCATTTTGGGGGCATTTGTGTTTCACAAACACATCTTGTTTGTCCATAATATTTTCATACATACCATGTGCGTTTTTTAAATACTGTATACATTTGATGTTTATGCATCAAGGTTTAGAATTGACATTTTTTCCAATACAACTTCAAATGGGAATCCAGTATTTATAGCCACATGCAAAAGTGAGTGATTTTATGATATTGCTCCCATTTTGTGTGGACAATTTTGACTTGTGTCAATGTTTTCCCACAATATTTCTATGTTATATTATGCAGGCTCTCCTTTTCATGGACTGTGAATTTTATCCCATGCAACAGCTTATAAATCAGGAAAATTGGTTGTTTGAAAAAGGATCAACCCTTTCTCAAGATGATAGATCTTTGAACGGCACTGTTTGAAAGATGTTGTAGACAAGAAAATAGATGTTGATACATGGATATTGTGTACAATGTAGCACAGAAAATATTGAGGCAAAAGAAGAAAATGCTGTTTAAAACAGCTTTTTAGCTCACCTGAGCTATTGTGGTCGCTTTTTGTCCGTCGGCGTCCGTCCGTCTGTCTGTTCACATTTTTATACCCCCCACAACAAAGTTATGGGGGGTATACTGGATTCAGGTTGTCCGTCCGTCTGTCCGTTCGTCCGTGGACATAATTTTGTGTCCTCTTCTTCTCCCACAGTTTTTGACCGATTTTGCTGAAATTTTAGCAGGTTGTTTCCTATCATATGTACAGTCAAGGGACATAATTATTCGCCACCCTGCTGATTTTTGCATAAATTTTACGCATAATTTTAGACTAAAACTGATGTTAAATCATCATTTTCTTACACACTACACAATATTTGATATCATTCAAAAGTATAACCAATTGCGGACAAAATTTGTATAAACACTTTTTTCAAATAGTTCAGAGATATGGTTGCTAGGCAACTTAAGAAAATCGGTGAAAATTTCTGACCAGCCTCCATAACATGGTTGCCATGGCAACGTAAGTTTCACTAAAGATATGATTTAATGAAAAATCGATCTACAATAGATTAAGTGTTCAACTATTATATTTGCTGCAATATCCATAAAGTTTCATTTGAGAAACAAATGTTTGAAATTTTATTTTCATTGCAACAATACCAAAAATGCAAAATTAACATAGGAGTGAATGGAGCGTTGCATTTTTCTGTGGTAACTTGGTCAAGTAAAATTGTAGTACTTTGTAAGTAGCCATCCAATCTCATTAACAATTTGTCACTTTAATATCTAGTATGTTGTGCATATTTTCATCTGCTTAGTTATCAAAAAAGTCACAATCTGTTGCCATGGCAACGGTTTTACGGAGGACTGTCAGAAATTTTCACTGATTTTCTTATGTTGCCTAGCAACCGTGTCTGTGAGACATTCCAAAAGAAATTTTATGCAGACTTTATACAGAAATGTTTATTCTTTTTATTCATATCTATGTTTTTCTGCTAAGTGAAAGAATAAATGTTCTGTGACAGTTCTAGTCCAGAAAATCAGTTAATTTTTCAATGAAAAATAGGTGGGTGGCGAATAATTATGTCCCATGAGTGTAGTTGTGCACCTGCAATTTTCATCTTGATCCAGGCAGTAGTTTTAGAGTTATGCCACTTTGAACTTTAGCACTTTTTCAGTGACAACGCGCTAGTGGGGAGTATTTGTCCGCTTTGCGACAGTTCTAGTGTTGTTACCACTCTAGCACCCACAAATATTGACAAATCTTAACCCATTACCAAACGACAAAATTTGGACCTGTCCAAATTCAAAGAAGTTGCAGAAGATAATTTCAAGTGAATGAAACTTCACGTTTTTGGGTCTTTTGGTATAGAAAACATTGTGGGAAATGAAGAAATTGCCTGTCACAAGCAATTTTTTCATTTTCCACAATGTTTTCCAAATCCAATATATTTTGAGGAGTCAATGGGAGTCACTGTGTGGTAATGGGTTAAATAAACTTGGTCAAAACATGTATGACCATAAGTTCTCGGATGAGTTCGATTTTGAGTCAGATCGGACTATGAAGTCCAGAGTTATGCGCCCTTGAACGTCAAAAATGGCTAGTTTTGACTTTGTTACCACTCTAGTATCTACAAATATTGACCAATTTTAACCAAACTTGGTCAAAACATGTATGACGATTAGTTCTCAGATGAGTTCTATTTTGGGTCAGATCGGATCAGGAAGTCCAGAGTAATGCTCCCTTGAATATCAAAAATCGCTAGTTTTGACTTCGTTACCACTCTAGCATCTACAAATATTGACCAATCTTGTTTAAACTTAGTCAAAACATGTATGACAATAAGCTCTTGGAGGAGATTGATTTGGGGTCAGATCGGATCAGGAAGTCCGGAGTTATGTGCCCTTGAATATCAAAAATAGCTAGTTTCGACTTTGTTACCACTCTAGCATCTACAAATATTGACCAATCAAGACAAAACTTGGCTAGAATGTTGGTAACCATACAATAATGAATGAGTTCGATTTTCATTGTCATCAAAGAAGGAAGTCTGATGTTATGTGCCCTTGAATTTGACAAATTTGCCGTTTTCGACTGTTTACACTCTAGCATCTACATTTATTGACCAATTAAGACAAAAATTGGCAACAATGTTGGTAACCATAAGATGCTGAATGAGTTAAATTTTCAGCTTGATCGGACCAGAAAAACCAGAGTTATTGGCCCTTGAATTTCACAAAATTGCGGTTTTCGACTTTATTTTCACTCTAAAAAACACAAATATTGACCAATCAAGACACAACTTGGTCACAATGTTGGTGACCATGAGATATTATATGATTTCATTTTTCATATTGATCGGACTAGTGTGCCCTTGATGGTGACAAAATTGCCGATTTCATTTTTAATTTCACTCAAACAGCAATAAATATTGACCAATCAAAAAAAAACAACTTGGACATAAGGTTGATGAGAATATTTATACCCCAACCTACGAAGTAGAGGGGGGTATATTGGTTTCACCATGTCTGTCTGTCTGTCCATCCATCCGTCCTCCATCCGTCCGTCTGTAGACTTTTTAGCTCACCTGAGCACAAAGTGCTCAAGGTGAGCTATTGTGATCACTTTTTGTCCGTCGTCCGTCTGTCTGTCTGTCCGTCTGTCTGTCCGTCCGTCCGTCCACAATTTCGTGTTTACACTCTAGCATCTACAAATATAAGCCAATCTTGACCAAACTTGGTCAAAACATGTATGGCCATAAGATCTCGGATGAGTTCGATTATGGGTCAGATCGAACCAGAAAGTCAGGAGTTATCTGCCCTTGAATGCGAAAAATACCTAGTTTTGACATTGTTTACACTCTAGCATCTACAATTATTGATCAATCAAGACAAATCTTGGACATAATGTTGCAGACTATAAGATCTCAGATGAGTTCGATTTTCAGTCTGATCTGACCAGAAAGACGAGAGTTATGTGCCCTTGAATTTGACAAAATTGCCATTTTCGGCTGTTTTTGACCTTGTTTACTCTCTAGAATCTACAATTATTCATCAATCAAGACAAAACTTGGACACAATGTTTGGGACCATGAGACCTCGGATGACTATGAATTTCAGCCTGATCTTACATCAAAGTCGAGAGTTATGTGCCCTTGAATTTGATAAAATTGCTGTTTTTGACTGTTTTCCACCTTATTTACACTCTAGAATCTACAATTTTTTCCCAATCAAGACAAATTTTGGACAAAATATTGGAGACCATAAGATCTCAAATGAGTTTGATTTTCAGTCAGATCTGACCAGAAAAATGAGTTATGTGCCCTTTAACCCCTTCCCAAACAGCAAAATTTTAGGGTGATCTACTTCAAAAATTGCCACAAATGACAAAATGGATGTTATTTAAGATAAGATTTGTGTTAAATATGGCTCAGAAAATATTGAGACAAAAGGAGAAACTGCTGTTTAACAGCAATTTCTTCTTTTGTTTCAATGTTTTCCATAGCCTTTTCTATTAGGGATGTCAAAACCAGGTCTTGTTTGGGAAAGGGTTAATTTGATAAAATTGCCATTTTCGGCTGTTTTTGACACAGTTTACACTCTAGAATCTACAATTATTTATCAATTAAGACAAAACTTGGACACAATGTTTGAGACCATAAGATCTTGGATGAGTTTGATTTTCAGTCCCATCTGATTAAAAAGTTGAGAGTTATGTGCCCTTGAATTTGACAAAATTGCTGTTTTCGGCTGTTTTCGATCTTGTTTATACTCCAGAATCTACAATTATTTATCAAACAAGACAAATCTTGGACACAATGTTGATCACCATAAGATCTTGGATGAGCTCGATTTTCACAACGTTATTGACCATAAGTTCGTTTTCAGTCTTAAAGTCATGAATATTTATTGAATTGAACAAAAATGTTGCTCATATCATTTTGGTTCAGGTGAGCGATATAGGACCATCATGGTCCTCTTGTTCGTTTCTGTGCTCTATCTCAAGAACCGGTTGACCTAAGATCATGAAACTTTACACAGTTGTTGCCAATGACCCAAGGAGGTGCCCTATTGTTTTTGGGTCACCAAGGTCAAAGGTCAAGGTCACAATCGGACTGTTTAAAATCTATTTCCGCGCTCTAACTCGAGAACCGGTTGACCTAGGATCAACACAGTTGTTGCCCATGACCCAAGGAGGGTCTAACCGTGCTCTAACTCAAGAACCGGTTGACCTAGGATCATGAAACTTTACACAGTTGTTGCCAATGACCCAAGGAGGTGCCCTATTGTTTTTGGGTCACAAAGGTCAAGGTCACAATAGGACTTTGTTTAAAATCTGTTTCCGCGCTCCAACTCGAGAACTGGTTGACCTAGGATCATGAAACTTTACACAGTTGTTGCCCATGACCGAAGGAGGTACCCTATTGTTTTTGGGTCACCAAGGTCAAAGGTCACAATCGGTCTTTGTTTAAAATCCGTTTCTGCGCTCTAACTCGAGAACCGGTCGACCTAGGATCATGAAACTTTACACAGTTGTTGCCCATGACCCAAGGAGGTGCCCTATTGTTTTTGGGCCACAAAGGTCAAGGTCACAATCAGACTTTGTTTAAAATCCGTTTCCGCGCTCTAACTCGAGAACCGGTTGACCTAGGATCATGGAACTTTACACAGTTGTTGCCCATGACCCAAGGAGGTGCCCTATTGTTTTTGGGTCACCAAGGTCAAAGGTCAAGGTCACAATTGGACGTTGTTTAAAATCCGTTTTTTGTGCTCAAAGTCAGGAAAGGGTTGACCTATAGCACTTTTTCAGTGACAAGGTGCTAGTGGGGGGTATTTGTCCGCTTTGCGACAGTTCTAGTTTTATCAGAACAGAGTTATGTGCCCTGGATTATGACAAAATTGATGTTTTTTTATCGACTTGAATTTCACTTTAACAGCCACAAATATTGATCATTATAGATTAAGAATGCTGTTTTCAGCTGGATCATAATCTCGCATCTTAAGTTTCGTGTTCTTGTCTTAGAGTTACCTAGGTCATGTAAAAGTTGGGTCTTGTTCTGCATGGTGAAAGTTTCAAACTTCTATCAGGTCAGCGATCAAGGGCCATCTTAGCCCTCTTGTTCTTCTTTTGCCTAAACATTTTCTCAAGATCATGTCAAACCAAATTTGGTTTCACTTTGAGAAAGGTTTAACCCATTCCCAAACAACAAAATATTATGGCTGTCTTAAAAAAAGGCTGTTGGGTACGACAAAATGGCCTTTTAACCCATTTCCACACACTGACATCTATCGAGAACAATTCTTGGGAAAAATATTGTGGATGATGAAGAAATTGCTTGTAACAAGCAATTTCTTCATTATTCACAATGTTTTCTAACCCAAACTACCAAGGTCTTTAAAATTTCATGAACTTGAAATTGTCTTAAGCATCATCTTTGAATTTGGACAAGTTCAATAGTTTGCCGTCTGGTAATGGGTTACTTATGATAGAATTTGTTAATAATGTAGCACTGAAAACATTAAGGCAAAAGGAGCCTTGATGTTTTCCCAATCTTTTTGTTTGTTATACAGAAAGATGACATGGAGATAGTGTGTGAGAGGTTTACCACCAGCAAGCTGAACAAGTTTGAGGATCTCAACGCCATAGCAACATACGGTTTCCGTGGTGAAGCGCTGGCCAGTATCAGTCATGTAGCTCATGTTACCATAGTTACAAGGACAGCTAACTCTAAATGTGCCTTCAAGTAAGAGTTTTATTCACATATTTGATTGAGGTGTCAAGGTCATATCTTGAAGGTCATCCATCAGGGCTGAGGCCAGTATCAACATGTGGTTCATGTAACTATAACTATAGTTACAAGGACAGCTCTAAATGTGCCTTCAAGTAAGTATGCAGTTTGCCTTGAATATAATGTTTTGATAAGGAGTAAGGCTGTAGAATTTTTATTGAAATTTCAAAAATCTCAATGCTATAGTTTCGTTGGTGAAGCACTGGTCAGTATCAGTCACACCATAGTTACAAGGACAGCCAGTTCCAAATGTGCTGAATAAGTAAGACTTTAGTATGCTTAGGTTTTGATTAAGATAAGGTTTAAGGTGACAAGTTGTTTTGATAAAATAGAAATCATCAAGGCAAATAAAGCTGTCAGAGATAATCACAACTCGATGATATGATTTGCGAGTTAGCATTATGATAGATAGAGAATATTAGTCAATTTCTGTCTACTTCTATTTCACAGGGGTAATTACTTAGACGGTAAATTAAAGGAACCAGCAAAACCATGTGCTGGGAATGTGGGTACTCAAATAACTGTAAGTATGATGAATTCTTTAATTGATTTATTAGTATCCCCGTGGATTCAAATATGGGGCTCTGTCACTAAATGATCTGACTCTTAAATACCTATTTTTAGCTCACCTGAGCACGAAGTGCTCAAGGTGAGTTATTGTGGTCACTTTTTGTCCGGCGTCCGTCCGTCATCATTTGGGGTGTTTACACTCTAGCATCCACAAAAGTTAGGCAATCTTGATCAACCTTGGCCAAAACAAGTAGGATCATAAGTTCTCTGACAGGTTCGATTATGGGCCTGATCGGACCAGAAAGTGCGGAGTTATCTGCCCTTGAATGTCCAAAAATGCTGTTTTTAACCCTTTCGTTTGCAAGCGCGCTTTAAAGCGCGCTTCAGGTACGCTTATACTGTATAGGGGGCATAGGCTTTTAAAAGCAATTTTTACACTGTTAAAGTTATCATGACACCGGATACATGTTGAAATATTGCGCAATAATGTTATGTTCTCGTAAAATGTGAAGAAAAACGAAGTTTTTGGGGTTTGTTTGAGCTGAAACGATGGCCAGGAGGGTTCAGTTTTCTGCAGGAGAGGTCCGGCAAATCATCATGTCAGTGCAGGACGATGATGATAGCGATTACCCTGATTTATTTTGGGGGAAAAAGGTGATTTGAACATTAGAAATGTTTCGGCGACTTCGAATAGTGACTCCGATAGCGATTCCAATAACCCTAAACCGAATCCAGTCCCAAATCGTAGGGGTGGGGTGGTCGGGGGTCGTTGCTGGGGGCCTGGTAGGGGTTGTGGGGCTAGAGGTCGAAATTTTGATGAGACGTACATTTTCTATCAGTTACTCATCATATTGTGAAAGGAAAATGAATAACCTTTCCAATGATATATAGTTTTATGGGTATTCTGCTAGTAAAAACTATTTATTATGCATGTTTATACATGAAGTGCTTGGAAATAAGGAAAATATTCATTTCTGGGAAATAATTCTGCAAACGAAAGGGTTAAGTTTGTTTACACTCTAGCATCTACAATTATTGATCAATCAAGACAAAACTTATACATAATGTTGGAGACCATAAGATCTCAGATGAGTTCGATTTTCAGTCTGATCTGACCAGAAAGATGAGAGTTATGCGCCCTTGAATTGAGCAAAATTGCCATTTTGGGTTTTTTTCGACCTTACACTCTAGAATCTACAATTATCGACCAATCAAAACAAAACTTGGACACAATGTTGGGGAGCATAAGATCTTGGATGTGTTTGATTTTCAGTCTGATCTGATCAGAAAGTCAAGAGTTATGTGCCCTTGAATTGGGCAAAATTGCCATTTTTGGCTGTTTTCGACCTTGTTTACACTCTAGAATCTACAATTGTTTATAAATCAAGACAAAACTTGGACACAATGTTGGGGGCCATGAGATCTTCGATGAGTTTGATTTTCAATCTGATCTGATCAGAAAGTTGAGAGTTATGTGCCCTTGAATTTGACAAAATTGCCGTTTTCGGCTGTTTTCGACAATGTTTAACCTCTAGAATCTACGATTATTGATCAATCAAGAGAAAACTTGGACACAATGTTGGGGACCATAAGATCTCACATGAGTTTGATTTTCAGTCTGATCTGACCAGAAATATGAGAGTTATGCGCCCTTGAATTGGGCAAAATTGCCATTTTTGGCTGTTTTCGACCTTGTTTACAATTATTAATAAATCAAGACAAAACTTGGACACAATGTTAAGGAGCCTATTAGGTCTTGGATGAGTTAGATTTTCAGTCTGATCTGATCAGAAAGTCAAGAGTTATGTGCCCTTGAATTTGAAAAAAATGTTGTTTTTGGCTGTTTTCGACCTTGTTTACACTCTAGAATCTACAATTATTACTCAATGAAGACAAATCTTGGACACAATGTTGGAGACCATAAGATCTCAGATGAGTTTGATTTTCAGTCTGATCTGACTAGATAGAAGAGAGTTAAATGCCCTTGAATTTGATAAAATTGCCATTTTTGGGTGTTTTCGACCTTGTTTACACTCTAGAATCTACTATTATTTAAAAAAAATAATTCTTGGCACTATAAGAGCTCGAATGTGTTTGATTTTCACAACGTTATTGATCATAAGTTCATATTCAGTCTTAAAGTCATAAATATCAATTGAATTGAACATAAGTTTTGCTCATATCATTTCGGTTCGGATGAGCGATATAGGACCATCATGGTCCTCTTGTCTAAAACTCTGTCAGGAATAGAATAGAATGGAGTTGCTTAATCTTGTAAAAAATTTAAACCAAAGTTTGATATATTCTTGTAACCCGCAAATAAATATCGACTCCTGTTGGGATTTCATCCTGGGACCTCTCTGTCCCTAAGCGAACATTCTACCACATCGCTTTAAAAGCTAGCTCGTAAGGTGAGATAGTACAAGTGTCCCTTATACTACACCCAGCTACATAAACCCCCTCGACAATTAAGATTCTTCCATGAAATCTTTTTATGCCCCCGTATCGAGAGATCGGGGGCATATTGTTTTACTCATGTCTGTCTGTCTGTCCGTCCGTCTGTCCGAAAACTTAACATGAAAACTTAACATTGGCATTTTCTCCTAAAGTATTTGAGATACAAAGCTCAAATTTGGTATGTAGCTTTCTTTCAATGAAAGCTATCTGTTCCATGTAATTTGATCTTCCTTGAGGTCATCCGTTTACCCTTATCAACGCTTCACTCTACGAAAACTTGACATTTTACAAATATGGCCATTTCTGGGGCATTTGTGTTTCATAAACACATCTTGTTTCATCATCAACTCCCTACTCTTACAAACCAACACCTCATGCAGGTTTTTTACGGTGGGCGCCAAATGTAACCTGCAAATGAATATCAACTCCTGTGGGGATTCGATTCTGGGACCTCTGTCCCTAAACAAACACTCTATCACGTGGCTATAAAAGCTAGCTTGTATCACTTTTGATTGTTGTTATTAGCTCACCTGAGCATGAAGTGCTCGAGGTGAGTTATTGTGGTCACTTTTTGTCCGGCGTCCGTCCGTCCCTCAACGATCATAAGTTCTCGGACAAGTTCGATTATGGGCCTGATCGGACCAGAAAGTGCGGAGTTATCTGCCCTTGAATGTCAAAAAATGCTGTTTTTAGCTCCACTGGCCGAAGGCCAGCGGGGCTTATGTCATGGCCCTGTGTCCGTCGTGCGTCCGTCCGTGCGTGCGTGCGTCCGTGCGTCAACTTTTTCTTTAAAAATCTTCTTCTCCAAAACTACTGGACCAATTTCAACCAAACTTCACAGGAATCTTCCTTGCATGAACCTTTTCTAAATTCCTTCAAAAAATTAAATTCCGTTTAGAACTTGAATTTTAATTAAATTAATTAATTTAAATTTTCGAAGAATCTTTAAAAAATTTCTTCTCCAAAACTACTGTACCAATTTCAACCAAACTTCACAGAAATCTTCCTTGCATGAATATCTACCAAATTCCATCAAAAGAATAAAGTCTATGCAGAACTTGAATTTTAATTAATTTAAATGAATTCAATTTTCGAAAAATCTTTAAAAATTCTTCTTCTCCAAAACTACTGGACCAATTTCGACCAAACTTCACAGAAATCTTCCTTGCATGAATCTATACCAAATTCCTTCAAAAGAATAAAATCCGAGCAGAACTTGAATTTTAATTAATTTAATTGATTTAAATTTTCGAAAAATCTTTAAAAATTCTTCTTCTCCAAAACTGCTGGACCAATTTCAACCAAACTTTACACAAATCATCCTTGCATGAATCTCTACCAAATTCCTTCAAAAGAATAAAATCTATGCAGAACTTTAATTTTGATTAATTTAATTGATTTAAATTTTCGAAAAATCTTTCAAAATTCTTCTTCTCATAAACTACTGGACCAATTTCAACCAAACTTCGCAGAAATCTTCGTTGCATGAATCTCTACTAAGTTCTTACAAAAGAATAAAATCCGCGCAGAACTTGAATTTTAAATGATTTAATTGATTTAAATTTTCGAAAAATCTTTAAAAATTCTTCTTCTCCAAAACTACTGGACCAATTTCAACCAAACTTCACAGAAATCTTC
This sequence comes from Fragum sueziense, assembly GCA_963680895.1. NCBI lineage: Eukaryota > Metazoa > Mollusca > Bivalvia > Cardiida > Cardiidae > Fragum > Fragum sueziense. Next base: position 10,135,392 of record OY804606.1, on the reverse strand, counting down.
CTTGCATGAATCTCTACTAAGTTCTTACAAAAGAATAAAATCCGAGCAGAACTTGAATTTTAAATAATTTAATTGATTTAAATTTTCGAAAAAATTTTAAAACAATTTCTTTTCCAAAACAACTTGACAAATTTCAACCAAACTTTACAGAAATGTTCCTTGCATTAATCTCTTCATAATTCCTTCAAAAAAATGAATTCTATGTAGAACTTAGATTGTAATTAATTTAATTAAATTAAATTTTCGAAAAATCTTTAAAAATTCTTCTCCTCCAAAACTACATGACCAATTTCAACCAAACTTTAAAGAAATATTCCTTGCATTAATCTCTTCTTAATTCCTTCAAACAGAAAATAAATTCTATGTAGAACTTAAATTTTGATTAATAGAAATTAAATTTTCGAAAAATCTTCTTTTCCAAAACTACTTGACCAATTTTAACCAAACTTCACACGAATCTTCCTTGCATTTATCTCCTCTAAATTCCTTTTAAAAATAATTTCTGTGTAGAACTTAAATTTTTAATAAATTTAATTATATTGAATTTTCGAAAAATTGTTAAACAATCTTTTTCTCTAAAACTACTGGACCAATTTCAACCAAACTTCACAGGAATCTTCCTTGCATGAATCTCTTCCAAATTCCTTCACGATCGGATGAAAAGCTTGGCTGTTGTAGGCTAGGTTTATTTTCGCTATATGAAACAGTGTAATTTTAAGAAAATTTTAAAAACATCTCTGCTCCTTATTGGATTTCATTCTGGTGTAGCATGAATCTTCTTTGAATAGACCTCTATTGTATTCCTTGAAGAAGTTCGTAGTCTAAATGTCTAAAAGCCAGTGGAGCGATACAGGGCCATCTTGGCCCTCTTGTTAAGTTTGTTTACACTCTAGCATCTACAATTATTGATCAATCAAGACAAATCTTGGACACAATGTTGGAGACCATAAGATCTCAGATGAGTTTGATTTTCAGTCTGATCTGACCAGAAAGATGAGAGATATGTGCCCTTGAATTGGGCAAAATTGCCACTTTTTTGCTGTATTCAAAAAAGAGTTAATCTAAGGGAAGGAACTCTGACACTACTTTACTTCAGTATAAGTAGAGTTATCTAGTTTGATAGAGGATATAAATAGATTTACACTCTTATTAACCCATTACCAAACAACAAAATTTTAGCCTAGTCCAAAACCATAGGTGTTGCAGACGACAAGTTCCATTGAACAAAATTTAACATTTTCAGCTCCACTGGCCTTCAGGCCAGCGGGCTATTGTCATGGCGCTGTGTCCGTCGTGCGTGCGTCCGTCCGTGCGTCCGTCCGTCCGTCCGGTCGTCAACTTTTTCTTTAAAAATCTTCTCCTCAGAAACTACTTGATGGATTTCAATCAAACTTCATAGGAATGATCCTTAGGTGGACCTCTATCAGATTCCTTCAATTGATTTTGATTGAACCATAAAGTCTGGAGTTATCTGCCCTTGAATTAAAAAATGACTGTTTTGACTTTGTTTTCACTCTAGCCACTACAAATATTTATCAATCAAGACAAAACTTAATTAGAATGTTGGTGCTGATAAGATCTTGCCTGAGTGCAATTTTCTTCTTGATCTGAATATTACGTCTTGAGTTATGTGCCCTTGAAATTGGCAAAATTACCATTTTTGACCTTATTCTTACTCAAACAACCATAAATATCCACCAATCAATACGAAATTTTCATGTTATCTTACTGGCAATAAGATCTTGCATGTGTGTTATTTTCAGCTTCATAGGAATCTTAAATCATGATTTATCTGCCCTTGAATTTGACAAAATTGCTGTTTCGACTTTGATTTTACACTCTTTACATCCACAAATATTGAACAATCAGGTCAAAACTTAAACAAGATATAGGTGAAGTTAAAATCTTGCTTTAGTGTGATTCTTAGCTAGATAGGAATATAAAATTCTCAGTTATATGCCTTTCAATTTGACAAAATTGCTAATTGTGACTTCGTTTTCACTCCAACAACCAAACTCACTCTAATAAAGACACAGCTTGGTAACCAATTGATCTTATATGAATGTATTTTCAGCTTCTTGTTACTTTATTATTGCTTTAAGTGCAACAAGTATTGAAAAATCTTGTCAAAACTTGAACTTGATATTACAAGAAATTCAGGTTTTATTAATTTTGGAAAAGGGTATTTCCCTGAATCTATTTTTAGCTCAAAATCTATTTTTAGAAATATGAAATATTTTGGAGTAATCAATGGTCTGTTAATTTAGATCTGTTTGGAGGAAGGATAATTTTAATTGCTAGTATCATCCTAAGCTGAAATGTTCTACCATTTCCTTTTACCCTTTCTCAAATGGCAAACATATATATGTAGTTTTACTTTCTTTGCTTCAAGAACCAAACATTTTGAACAATCTAGTTTTGTAACTTTCTTTTTGCTCGATGAAATACAAGCATTGAACAATCTAATCAAAATTTGGATTAAATATTACATGAAATTCAGGCCTGTGGAGCGACTCAAGACCTTCAGGTCTTCTAGTTTGGTCTTTCTTGGTAGAAAACATTGTGGGTAATGAAGAAATTGTTTGTCACAATGTTTTCCAAAGCCTTTATTTTGTGGGGCATCCAAAAGCGCCAATGTGTGGGAAAGGGTCAATCAAGACAAAACTTGGACACAATGTTGGGGACTTTAAGATCTCAGATCTCAGTTTGATTTTCAGTCTGATCTGATCTGAAAGTCAAGAGTTACGTGCCCTTGAATTTGACAAAATAGCCATTTTTGGCTGTTTTCAACCTTTTTATGCCCCCGTATCGAGAGATCGGGGGCATATTGTTTTACTCGTGTCCGTCCGTCTGTCCGTCTGTCTGTCTGTCTGTCTGTCTGTCTGTCCGTCTGTCTGTCCGAAAACTTAACATTTGCCTTTTCTCCAAAAGTATTTGACATACAAAGCTCTAATTAGGTATGCAACTTCCTTTCAATGATATCTATCTGTTCCATGCAATTTGACCTTCCTCAAGGTCATCCGTTAACCCTTATCAACCCTTTACTCTACGAAAACTTAACATTTTACTTCGAAAACGTAACATTTGCCTTTTCTCCAAAAGTATTTGACATACAAAGCTCAAATTAGGTATGCAACTTCCTTTTAATGATATCTATCTGTTCCATGCAATTTGACCTTCCTCAAGGTCATCTGTTAACCCTTATCAACCCTTTACTCTACGAAAACTTAACATTTTACTCCGGAAATTTAACATTTGCCTTTTCTCCAAAAGCATTTGACATACAAAGCTTAAATTAAGTATGCAACTTCCTTTCAATGATATCTATCTGTTCCATGCAATTTGACCTTCCTCAAGGTCATCTGTTAACCCTTATCAACCCTTTACTCTACGAAAACTTAACATTTTACTTCGAAAACTTAACATTTGCCTTTTCTCCAAAAGTATTTGACATACAAAGCTCAAATTAGGTATGCAACTTCCTTTTAATGATATCTATCTGTTCCATGCAATTTGACCTTCCTCAAGGTCATCCATTAACCCTTATCAACCCTTTACTCTACGAAAACTTAACATTTTACAAAATTGGCCATTTCGGGGGCATTTGTGTTTCACAAACACATCTTGTTTACACTCTAGAATCTACAATTATTATTCAATCAAGACAAAACATGGACACAATGTTTTGGACCATAAGATCTGGGATTAGTTTGATTTTCAGTCTGATCTAATCAGAAAGTCAGGAGTTATGTGCCCTTGAATTTGACAAAATTGCTGTTTTTTTACTGTTTTCGACTTTGTTTACACACTAGAATCTACAATTATTGACCAATCAAGACTAATCTTGGACACAATGTTGGAGACTATAAGATCTCAGGTAACTTCGATTTTCAGTTTGATCTGATTAGAAAGTCAAGAGTAATGTGCCCTTGAATTTGATAAAATTGCTGTTTTTGGCTGTTTTCGACCTTGTTTATACTCTAGAATCTACAATTATTTATCAATCAAGACAAAACTTGAACACAATGTTGGGGACTATAAGATCTTGGATGAGTTTGATTTTCAGTCTGATCTGACGAGAATGTTGAGAGTTATGTGCCCTTTAATTTGACAAAATTGCCATTTTTTGGCTGGTTTCGACCTTGTTTACATTCTAGAATCTACATTTATTGATCAATCTATACAAAACTTGGACACAATGTTGGGAACCATAAGATCTCATATGAGATTGATTTTCAGTCTGATCTGATCAGAAAGTCGAGTGTTTTGTGCCCTTGAAATTGACAAAATTGTTGTTTTCGGCTGTTTTCGACCTTGTTTATACTCTAGAATCTACAATTATTTATCAATCAAGACAAAACTTGGATACAATCAGGGCTACAGATAAGTGGAGGTGAAGACATACTAACATTGTTTTTTCGAATTCAAATCCTATGTTGTGGGTACTCATTTGAATCGTCTCGACGAGACGATACAAATGAGTACCTACAACATAGGGTTGGATTATCACTGACAGCATTATCACAGTTTGAAAAGTCACCACCCCCTCTTATCTGGAGCCCTGTACAATGTTTGGCACCATAATTTAGATCTTGGATGAGTTAGATTTTCACAACCTTATTGACCATAAGTTCTTTTTCAGTCTTAAAGTAATAAATATTAATTGAATTGAACAAAAGTGTTGCTCATATCATTTAGGTTCAGGTGAGCGATATAGGACCATCATGGTCCTCTTGTCTATTTATTTTCATCAATATTTCACCCAAATGTATATGTCTACTACTTTTGATTAAAGTTCTCAACAACTGGGATTAGCAAAGCATAGATCATTGCTTAATTGTGAGAGTTTATTTCAAACTAATTTAGAGATCTACCTGTATCTACCCCTATTATCTGTAACTGTGTTATTGTAGGCAGAAGATTTGTTCTACAACGTATCAACTCGTAGAAAAGCTCTAAAAAGTCCATCAGAGGAGCATGCCAAGATTGTGGAAGTTGTTAGCAGGTCAGTATAGATTGTTATAATCAAGTATTGTAGTAGGAAAGACTTTACAGAAAAACTCTTGTGATAGAATATGGAAAATGCTTTAACCCATTACCAGACAGCAATATTTTAGATTGGTTCAAATTAAAATATCATGTTACAGATGATGATTTCAAGTGAATGAAGTTGTACTTTTTCTGGTCTTTTTGGGTTGAAAACATTGTGGTAAATGCAGAAATTGCTTGTCACAAGCAATTTCTTTATTTACCACAATATTCTCCAAAGCCACTATCTTGTAGGGTGTCAATGTGTCACTGTGGGAATGGGTTAAAGATATGCTTGAAAGGAGTTTTAGTTAGGCTGCTTTTAATAATTCGGATATCTTTAGTTTGATGTTGCTGCTAAGATATGACTTATGAATTCTTTTTGACAAAGCTGAATATCTGTATCTGTTTCATGGTCAACACCTGGAAAATGTTTGTTCTTTTTCTCAATGACAAAGAAGACATGAAGAAATTGCTGGTAACCAATATAGCTAATTGCCTAGGCTTTAAGCTTAATGCCTGATTTTACTTATTGCCGCTAACATATACATTTCTTAACTTAAAAATCTAACTTTTTATTATTTTATTGGCGAATTCTTACTTTGATTGAATTTTCTCTTTTTCTAAAGGTATGCTGTACACAATTGCAAAGTTGGATTTACTTTGAAAAAGGTGAGAGAATCAAGAATCGTTGATAAAAGTAGGAGACATGTGGCATTTCACAATTGCTGCTGCTAGGTCATTTTGCCCAAATGTACTCATTATGGTTACTTATAAGACATTGGTAATGTAAATATTTATTGCTATACTATTAGGGCTGAAACGAGTATCCGGGTACCTGCGGGTAGGGTATGAAATTGCCAGTACCTTGGTACAAATTTATTACCTGTTACCGGATCACTAGATATAGCTTTAAACTTGTTTTAACGTATACAACCCATCATTAGCACCAATGAGCCGGGAGCAAAATTTGATAAGTGCCAGTAAATCCTAAACTGTGTTATATTCCCATTCCAAATACAAACATAAGCATTTTGAACGGTTTAGAATTTTGAATTAATTCATAATTTTGGAAATATTTGACAAAAATGTTATAAATTACCTCCCTTGCATATGAATATAGAGTAAAAAGATATTTGTGAATTATTTTCTTCTTGAAGCATAATCTTAAAATCCAGCACGGTGAATCAACTTATTTGAATTGTGTTTACAAGAGTGTGTAATTTGATGCATGTCCCATGGCTAGAAAGTGGTGTTTTTAATGATGGGTCATAAACCATAATAATTTGATTTATCTAGACAATCAAAAACTTATACAATGACGAAACTAGTGTACAGCACATTGCTAAGATTCACAATAGATTTAGGGGGTTTCAATTGGAAATCCACATATGTAAACATGCAGGCAAGGTGACTCGGCATGTTCCCATTGGTAGATTGAGTCATCTAAATTTATGAATTATCCATTTGTGCGGGTAACCATGGGTAATTGTTAGATGGGTACCCTAGAAGAAATTTTGTACCTGTTCAGCCAATATAACATGGTACCAGTGAACATGCATACATAATTGTGACCCGTCACGCTAGAAGGGACCTTATCTGAATACCAAAAATCCAAACTTTGACAAACTTTTCAGACTCAGCACAGATAAACCAGATACTGTATTCGTAAAATGAACGTAAAGTAAGAGGGAAAACATTCCAGATATAAATAAGTACATAAAAGTGATAAGTGTCGGCCCTAGTCTGGCTGCGCGGACTGCGCAGACTGACTAGGGTCGATATTTTTCACACTTCCTATAAGGTCCCTTTTAGCATGATGGGTCACAATTATTAGGGCAGTTTCTCTTGATATGGGCTACAGCCACAGCGCTGTTGGTAGTTCATCAGAATCTTAATTATGAGGTCCAGGGTTTGATCCATGGCTGTGACAAACATCCTTTCTGGCAATTGACTCCCACCAATGGATGGGATAATTGTAAACCTATATGAGCCTGCAGATGGATGCTTGGAAAGCATGTTGTGGTAGAACTGGTGAGAGAAACAACAGTAATCCATAGTTCAGTGTTTCAGCCACTGCGACATGACTAATATACTGTTAAAAGAGGCATTATACACTATTAACCGATTACTACTACATGACACTTTTTGACTTCCTCACAAGAAATTGCTTGGGAAAACATTGTGGAAAATGAAGAAATTGCTTGTCAAGCAATTTCTTCATTTCCCCAGTGTTTTCAAACCCAAAATAGATAGATCTTTAGAATTTCATCAATTTGAAATTGTCTTCTGCAACACTTTTCAAATTAGAATGGTCCATAATTTTGCTATCTGGTAATGGATTAATCAATCAATTCACATTGATTAAATTGGATCATGTGTGTAATGAAATGAACAGAAGGGAGGTGACTGAATTATAAATAATTAGATGTTAAACGTCTTTTTCATTACTTTTGTTATGTTCCAGAGCTTATTATGCCCCCGCATTGAAAGATCATGGGAACATTGTTTTACTTGTGTCCTTCTGTCTGTCCGTCCATCCATCTATCAGTCCATCTGTCATGCCGAAAACTTAAATAACATGAAAACTTAACATTAGCAATTTTTGCGGCATTAGTGTTTCTTGTTCTTGTAAGAAATGAAAACTAAGTTTTGTTTCTGTGTAAGAGATAAAAGCCCATCTAACCTTTGTATTGTACAATTTTATTCTCAGCATGGTGAGGGAATGGCAGATGTTCGAACCCCGGCTAATTCTACATACACCGATAACATACGGACCATCTACGGACCTGCTGTGGCAAGGTAATCTTACATTACATAAAATCTTTCCCGAACAATGCACAGTTTTGTAATCTTTTATATAAAAAGCTTTGAAAAAACATTGAGGCAAAAGAAGAAAATGCTGTTAACCAGCATTTTCTCCTTTTGCCTCAACATGTTTCAAGTGTTCAGAACTTGGATAACTCCACATACACTGACAATTATGCAAACAATCAATGTACCTGCTGTAGCTTGGCAGCCGCGCCCATGGCGCAGATGGTAGCGCATCTGCCTCTCATTAGAGAGGTCTCAGGTTCGATACCAGGCCGTCCAAGCAGCTGGAGGCTCAGGGTGTTGTGGTAGTACTGGTGAGAGATATACAAGGAATCGGTGGTAAGTTGCTCCAGCGCTGCGATATGACCTTAGTAGTTGAAAATGGTGTAAAACCCCAATAAACAAACCTGTAGCTTGGTAAACTAAACTTCAGCATAGTGCATCAACCATTTCCCAAACATGCCCTGGATGTTTTTTGGGGAAAGGGGTTAATCCATTTCACATAATAAGGCTTTTTGACGCTCCACTAGATAAAGGTTTTTGAAAACACTTTGGAAAATGAAGAAATAGCATGGTAATCGGAGCTTAATTGATTATTAGCAATTCCTTCCTTTGCACCATTTTTTCTATGCCATAACATAGACATTTTCTTCTTTCAAACTAGAGAAATTTGTTATTTCTGAAAGTGAAAAAAAAAATGTTTGTATAATAGCAGATTTGTTTGAGTAAAAAGAATAAAAAAATGATAACCCATTACCACACAGTGACGCCTTATGAAGCCCCACAAGATAAAGGCTTTGGAAAACATCTTGGAAATTGAAGAATGCTTGTGACAAGCAATTTCTTCATTTCCCACAATGTTTTGTACCCCAAAAGGCCAATAAATTTATTATTCCATTCGCTTTAAATTGTCGTCTGTATCATCTTTGAATTTGGATTAGTAAAATAATTGCTGCCTTGTAATGTAAGAAAGGTAACTCTGGATGCCATGATCTTATTTGGAGAAGGGAGATAATTGGGAAAGCCCTTGATTGGTATTGACCCAGAGATTATAAAAACCAAATGTGACCCGTCATGCTAAAATGGACCTTCTTGGAAAGATAACAAGTTTGGTCCAAGTAGTCTTTGTGTAATTTTTATGCCCCTGTATCGAAAGATTGGGGGCAAATTTTTGTTAACTCTTTCGCTGCCAATGTTGCCTTTTGCGACCTATTACGAGACTGCCATTGTCGCCTTTTGGCGACGTCAAAACAATAGCTTAACTAGGTCATTCAAGGTCAAGGTCAGGGTCATCTGATCAAACTGCCTTGTAAAAAGTATGCTTTTCAACAAAATAGTTTATGTGCAATAATTCCTGAGGGTTTCAGGTTAAAATTCATCAAATAATAATTTTACTAAATTAGAAACTGATAAGCCATGTTATGAAGTTTTAAAAAAATTGGCACTCGAAATAGCACAATTCCAGGAAATTTGGCAGCGAAAGAGTTAATCATGCCCGTCTGTCTCTCTGTCTGTCTTTCAGTCTGTCTGTCCGAAAATGTAACATTTGCTATTTCCGGGCACATGCTTTCAGAGCAACAGATAAGAGTGGGTGAATGCATCATAAATTTTTTATTTCAAACCCAAATCCAATGTTGTGGGTACTCATTTGAATCATCTCGATGAGATGATTCCAATGAGTACCCACAACATAGGGTTTGATGAACCATAAATGAAATATTGCATTTTGAAAATCCTTCACTCCCTCTTATCTGTAGCTCTGTACTAAATACTTACCGTATGCTCATTTACCAAATGTGACATATCATTATGACTGATGGCCCCAGCCTTAGCCCAGTTGGTAGCGCATCCATCTCTCATTCGAGAGATCCTGGGTTTGATACCTGGCCGGGGCAAATACCCTTTCTGACAAAGATGCCACCCATCAATGGTTTGATTTCGTGAATCTATGTTGGGGAGCAGCTGGAGGCTCGGTGAGGTTGTTGTGGTGATACTGGTATGAGAAACAACAGGAATCCATGGTTAGGTGCTCCAGCCGCTGCAATATGACCATAGCACTTGAAAACTACGTAAAACGCCAATAAACTAAACTCATTATGATTGACATCTGCTAAATCTGATCTGTTCATCTAAATTTAACCCTTTCCCAAACAAGACCTGGTTTTGACGTCCCTTATAGAATAGGCTTGGGAAAACATTGAGACAAAAGAAGAAACTGCTGATAACCATTGCCTATTGCCTATGCAATATTTTACACAAATCTATTGGTTTTCAATCTTAATATTGTAGTCTGCAGCACCTTTCAAATTGAAGCAACCTGAAATTTTGTCGTTTGGGAAAGCCCTTTAAGGGTTAATTTTCTCGGTATTATACCAATCCTTGTCTGTCATGATCTATTTAGTCACCTGCAGTAACTTTCAAATGGGAACAATTCAAAATTTTGCTATTTCAGAAGAGGATAAACAAAAGCTGATTTTACTCGTAATGTTCAAAACGTTTTGATTCTGAGCAAGCTGTCTCCTTATCAGAATTGAAGTTACATTTTGCCTTTAATCCTTTCCCAAACAGCAAAACTTTAAATTGTTTTAAGTTTAAAGGTGTTGCAGATGTTAAAAGAAATGCTGCTGAAGATGGGATAAGTACAATTTATAGTATACGGTATAGCTCTTTATTTCTGCGGGGACTTTATTTCTGCTATTTCTGCGGTCATGAACGGGCAGAACGGCACCGCAGAAATAAAACCCGCAGAATATTAACCGCGAATTTAGAAATTGTTATTGTTCTACAGTTTGAGTCAGAACGTTGACTAGTAAAACACAGGGTTGCGATCTAATGTAAAGCACAATTTTATAACAATAGAGTTGTTTGTCATTTAAAAATAGTGTAACTACATGTTTAATTCAGGTGTAGTTAGAACATTTTTGTTCGTCCATGAACAATGGTTTAACAAGTTAGACTGATTGGTAACAGTTTGACACGTCTTTACTTTCACATGTATCTGTATATCATATTGTTTCCCAATTACAAATTTGTAGATTGATATCCCGTTATCATCACAGAGTAATTGAACTAGATTGTAAACATGGTCATTCAAAACAGTATTTCAAAATATGTTTGAAATTGACCAAAATTAATTTTTACTGCAAAGAAATAAAATCTTTTTTATCTAGCAAAGTTAACGACCGCAGAAATAATGTTCCGCAGAAATTTAAGCCTGCTGATTTTGGGAAAAACCGCAGAATTTGGACCCCGCAGAAAAAAGTGCTATACGGTAGTCTATGATAGAAATCTTAGAAAATTGAGGAAATATTGATTTGCTTTTTTACACGCCCATATTGAAAGATGGGGGTCAAATTGTTTCACCCTTGTCAGTATGTCTGTCCATCCATCTGCCTGTTATTCCGAAACTTAACGTGAAAACTTAACGGCCGTTAGGGCATTAGTATTTCGCAAACACATCTTGTTTCTTTGGGGGTTTCAGCAGGGCTGCAGGCAGAGCCCAATTGCTAGTTCATCAGACTCTCACTCGTGAGGTTAGCGCATCTGACCCTCATACAAGAGGTCCCGGGTTTGATACACGGCCATGGCTAATACCATTTCTGACGAATTTGTCACCCACCAATGGGTTTGAAATCGTTAACCTAAGTGGGCGAGCAGCTGGAGGCTCGGTAAGGGTGTTGTGGTAGTACTGGTTTGAGAAACAACAGGAATCCATGGGTAGGTGCTCCAGCCGCCGCGATATGACCCTGGTAGTTGAAAACGGCGTAAAACCCAATAAACTCAAACTCACTCGTGAGGTGCCGGTTTTGATACATCCTTTGTCTCACATCAATGGTTGGATAATAGTAAACAGGGTTCTCCGCAGAAAAAATATTGAAGTCGTAGGGGCAAATTAAAATTGTGTCCATGCAGAAAATATTGAATAAAAACATACTGGAAAAAGAAGAAATTGCTCAATTTGAGCAATTTCTTCTTTTACCATTATGGTTTTTATTCAGAAAACATACTGGAAAAAGAAGAAATTGCTCAATTTGAGCAATTTCTTCTTTTACCATTATGGTTTTTATTCAGAATCATCACATTTAAATGTATAAGAATGCATTATTGATCAGTTTTTGACACCAAATACCTCTAAATGTGTCTATTTGGTGACCATTTTGGAGAAATTAAGCTGTAAGGGTAATTTTGAACATGTAGGGGCATCATAGTGATTTACATGAAGCTGTAGTGGGGCCGATACAGCTTATTGGGCTGGTGAGAACACTGGGTAAACCTTTCTCGGTGAGCTTCTTGAGGCTCAAAATGGATGTTGTGGTAGTACTGGTTAGAGAAAAGACAGGATTCAGTGGTTATGTGCTCCTGCAAAAGTGATGTCACCCTAGCAGTTGAAGAAATGTTAAATCCCATTACTGCACAGTGATGCCTTTGGACTCCCTTACAAGAAAAAGCTTGGGAAAACATTGTGCAAAAATGAAGAAATTGCTTGTAACAAGCAATTTCTTCATTTTCCACAATGTTTTCTAACTCAAAATAGAAATATTTTTAAAATTTCATCAACTTGATATTGTCGTCTGCAACACCTTTCAAATTGGAACAGTCCAAAATTTTGTTGTCTGGTAATGGGTTACAGGGATAAAGATTAGCAGGGGCCCAGTCGCCCATGGCCCCTAGAAATTGGGCTGGGCCCCTGAATATTTAGAGAAAATGCCCATACCCTTAATGTTAAGAATCAAATTTTGCTATTCTGGGCCCCTAAGTTAAAATTGTCAGTCTTTATCCCTGGGAATAAATCCCATTCAATTAAATCCTGTTCATTCAATTTACCTAGGGTGTTTCATATATTCTCTTAACCCATTACCAGACAGCAAAATTTTGAACTGTTCCAATTTGAAAGATGCTTCAGACGACAATTTCAAATTGATGAAATTTTAAGAAATCTTTCCATTTTGGGTTGGAAATCATTGTGGAAAATGAAGAAATTGCTTGTCACAAGCAATTTCTTCGTTTTCCACAATGATTTCCCAAGCCTCTTCTTGCGAAGGAGTCAAAAGGCGTCACTCTGCAGTATTGGGTTAAGTTTTGGGTGAATAAGATTTTTCTCGCATTAAAATTCTGAAACAGAATTATCCCTGCAATATTCCAAATTTTTTATTCAAAATCCAAACCCTATGTTGTAGGTACTCATTAGAATCATCTGGATGAGGTGATTCCAATGTGTACCCACACCATAGGGTCTGATGAGTGTGAAAGATATCTTGCATTTAAGAACAAAATATCCCATCCTTTTCTGTAGCTCAGCTTTTCGAAGTCCTGTAATGGTGATTAACCCTTTCCCAAACAAGACCTGAGGTGCGTTCTTTAGAGCGAGATTTCTTTAGATTTCTTAAGATATTTTAGGATAAAGCGTTCTTTCGACCAAGATTTTTAAGATGCTCAATGGGAGAATCCATTACTCTATACTTCGTGCGGAACCCCTCGGTCAACTCTGTACAAACAATATAAAAGAAATTTGACCGAGTTGTTCTGAACACTCAATAATTCATAAACCGCGGTGTTCCGAATGCTCCTTACTTTATACAAATGACGTCATGATGACATCATTTGTATAAATATGGAGCATTCGGAACAACTCGGGGAAATCTCGGTCTCAAAAACGCTTTGTCTAAAACATCTTAAGAAATCTTAAAAAATCTCGCTCTAAAGAACGCGCCTCTGGTTTTGACGTCCCTAATAGATAAGGCTTGGAAAAACATTGAAACAAAAGAAGAAACTGCTGATAACTAGTAGTTTCTCCTTTTGTCTCAATATTTTCTGTGCCATATTTTACACAAATCCTATCTTTAATAACATCCATTTTGTCATTTATGGCAGATTTCGAAGTGGATCACCCTAAAATTGAGTCGTTTGGGAAAGGGTTAATGACATCAAAAAGTTGTGTGAGAACGGATTAAGAAAACCTAATTATGGAAGGAAGAGCATGCATGTAACATTTGTTTATGAATTTTCTGAGGATATTTACCAAATGGTTGTTCAACCTTACTTCTTGTAATCTTTTTCAAACATTAAAATCATAGACTGGTCTAAATTGAAAGGAAGAGGGAACAACAACAAGAGGGCCATGATGGCCCTGTATCGCTCCACTGGCTTTTAGACATTTAGACTACGAAATTCTTCAAGGAATACATTAGAGGTCTATCCAAAGAATATTCATGCTACACCAGAATAAAATCCAATTAGTGATCATGGAGGAGAAATGTTTTTAAAATTTTCTTAAAATTACACTATGTTTCATATAGCGAAAAATAAGCCTAGCCAAAAGCGGCCAAGTTTTTCATCCGATCGTGAAGGAATTTGGAAGAGATTCATGCAAGGAAGATTCCTGTGAAGTTTGGTTGAAATTGGTGCAGTAGTTTTGGAGGAGAAGATTTCTTTTAAATATTTTTCGAAAAATTAATTTAATTTAAGTAATCAAAATTTAAGTTCCACACAGAATTTATTTTTTTGAAGGAATTTGGAAGAGATTTGTGCAAGGAAGATTTCTGTAAAGTTTGGTTGAAATTGGTCCAGCAATTTTGGAGAAGATTTTTCAAAAATTTAATTTAATTAATTCAATTAAAATTTAAGTTCTACACAGAATTTATTTTTTTGAACGAATTAAGAAGAGATACATGCAAGGAAGATTTCTGTGAAGTTTGGTTGAAATTGGTCCAGTACTTTTGGAGAAGAAGAATTTTTAAAGATTTTCGAAAATTTAAATCAATTAAATTAATTAAAATTCAAGTTCTGCACCGATTTTATTCTTTTGAAGGAATTTGGTAGAGATTTATGCAAGGAAGATTTCTGTGAAGTTTGGTTGAAATTGGTCCAATAATTTTGGAGAAGAAAATTTTTAAAGATTTTTCGGAAATTTTATCTAATTAAATTAATTAAAATTCAAGTTCTGCACAGATTTTATTCTTTTGAAGGAATTTGGTAGAAATTCATGCAAGGAAGGTTTCTGTGAAGTTTGGTTGAAATTGGTCCAGTAGTTTTGGAGAAGAAGAATTTATAAAGATTTTTCAAAAATTTAATTAATTTAAATTTATTAAAATTCAAGTTCTTCACAGAATTTAATTTTTTGAAGGAATTTGGAAAAGGTTCATGCAAGGAAGATTCCTGTGAAGTTTGGTTGAAATTGGTCCAATAGTTTTGGAGAAGAAGATGTTTAAAGAAAATGTTGACGCACGGACGCACGCACGCACGGACGGACGCACGACGGACACAGGGCCATGACATAAGCCCCGCTGGCCTTCGGCCAGTGGAGCTAAAAATGAACATTTCAGTTTTTGCAGTCTAGGACGAAACTTTTTCCCTGAGGACGCAAGATCTGTAAATCACTTTCCTAAACAACTAATTTGTACAACAGATGACTTTGAAAGGAGTTACATACGACAGAATCAGCGTCTGTTAAATACAAAAAACTGTAAGTTATATGCTGGAAATCAGCATTTCCTACTGTTCTCTTGATGTTTTCCCATACTTTCTTGATTTAGGTTGAAGTTATAGATTGTTTGTAAAAGGGTTAAACTGCATAATAAATGCATTAGTTTTGATTAGTAATACATGTTAATGACTGCGGGCTGTACCCCTTCCCAAACAATGAAATTAATTATACCCCCCACAACAAAGTTATGGGGGGGTATACTGGATTCAGGTTGTCCGTCCGTCCGTCCATCTGTCCATCCGTCCGTCCGTCCGTGGACATAATTTTGTGTCCTCTTCTCCTCCCACAGTTTTTGACCGATTTTGCTGAAATTTTAGCAGGTTGTTTCCTATCATATGAAGTTGTGCACCTGCAATTTTCATCTTGATCCAGGCAGTAGTTTTAGAGTTATGCCACTTTGAACTTTAGCACTTTTTCAGTGACAACGCGCTAGTGGGGGGTATTTGTCCGCTTTGCGACAGTTCTAGTTAAAGGCTGATTTGAATAAGAAAGGTCTTTCAGAAGAGAAAACAAATATAATGTGAAAACAGACTAAATGTGTGTCAAAGTTTAGAAAACATGAAGAGAAAATTTTGCTTATCTGCATAATTTAGCTTACTAGAGAACTAAGTGCTGAAGTTAGCTATTGTGATTAATTGAGCCCATTTCTCCATCTTTCTGGTGTTCATATTTATAAAAAAATTATAAAGTTACTTGCAAAATTTAATCAACTTTCACAGATATGATCCTTTGGTCATTAGCTCCACTGGCCTTTCAGGCCAGCGGGCAATTGTCATGGCGGTGTGTCCGTCGTGCGTGCGTCAGTGCGTCCGTGCGTCCGTAAACTTTTTCTTTAAAA
The DNA here is from genome assembly GCA_963680895.1 of Fragum sueziense. NCBI lineage: Eukaryota > Metazoa > Mollusca > Bivalvia > Cardiida > Cardiidae > Fragum > Fragum sueziense. The sequence goes on along the minus strand of OY804606.1, from coordinate 10,119,229 downwards.
ATCTTCTTCTCAAAAACTACTGGATGGATTTCAACCAAACTTCACAGGAATGATCCTTGGGTGACTCTCTCTCAGATTCCTTCAAAGAATATGGATTGAAGCAGAATAACCTGACTTATCTGCCCTTGAATATCAAAAATAGCAGGTTTTGACTTTACTTTTCTTCTAAAATCTACAAATATAGAACAATCAAGACAAAACTTTGACAGAATGATGCTGACTACAAGATCTTGCCTTGGTGAAATTTTCAGCTTGATCTGAATTTTACATCATGAGTTATGTGCCCTTGAAATTGACAGAATTGCCATTTTCGGCTGTATTTTGACTTTGTTTTCACTCTAGCAACTACAAATATTGACTAAACAAGACATAACTTTGACAGAATGATGCTGACTATAAGAGCTTGCCTTGGTAAAATTTTCAGCTTGATCTGAATTTTATAGCATGAGTTAAGTGCCCTTGAAATTGCCAAAAATTGCTATTTTTGGCTCTATTTTGCTGGTTTTGACTTTATTTTTACTCTAAAATCTACAAATATTGACCAATCAAGACAAAATTTGGACAGAATATATATAAGCATTATATGCTGCCTTGGTGTAATTTTCAGTTTGATCGGAATCTTAACATCATGAGTTATGTGCCCTTGAATTTGACAAATTTGCCATTTTCGACTTGGTTTTCACTCTAACAACCACAAATGTTAACCAATCAAGATGATACTTGGAAAGAATCTTGTTGACAACAAGATCTTGCTTATGTGTAATTTCAACATGATAACACTGTTACAATCTGAGTTATGTGCCCTTGAAATTGACAAAATTTCATTTTTCGACACTTTTTCCACTCTTGAAGCCACAAATATTGACTAATATTGACAAAATTTGAACAGAATCATAGTGACCATAAGATCTTGCATGCGTTAAATTTTCGATTTGATTTTAAATATACATACTGAATTATGTGTCCTTGAATTTGGCAAAATCACAGTTTTCAATTTTATTATCGCCCTAACATCCCTAAAATATTAGTCAATCATTTACTTTCTTTTTGCATTGACCAAATGATTGCTGCTTTTGACTTTGTTTTTTGCTGTAAGAACCACAAGTATTCAAAAATCTAGTCAAAACTTGGATTTAATATTAAAAGAAATTCAGGCCTGTGGAGCGACTCAAGACCTTCAGGTCTTTCTAGTTTTTTTGTTGTCATATCATAAGATTGGGGGCATGAGTCATTGAATGTAGTCTCTGTCCTTTTGTCCAAAACTTATGTGAAAACTTAAAGTGTCCGATGATTGGCAAAATTAAAGTCTTGTGCCGAAAAAGCACCTTACTATTAAGGTATACGACCCATCAATAGAATCATAAAGATACATAAGTTACTATATATATTCAAAATCAGCATGGTATCCCGCATCTAATTGCCAATTTTTATCAACTTTGATCGTTTCGTTAGTGAAATTTTGATAATTTTATATCTTGCATCAGGGTCATACAAAATCATGAAATGCCAAACACCCCAAGTGAGCTTTTAAACACAAAAACAGCATGATTAAAAGCAATAAACACAAGTGTTTGCATCTAATCAATTGCTTATATTATCCCCAACAATGGACTAACAAGTAAATAAATAATAACCAGCAACAAAATATTTTTTTTTTGCTTTTGTAATACACGGCTACCATACTTTCGACAGGCTTTTCGGACGAATCTGAAACAATAGTCAATTTTAAATAACATTAATTTCAATGATATATCAAAATGCATGGCACAAAAGGAAAATCATAATTTTCCTATGTGTATATTCTTTCTAATAAAGTAAAAATTAAACAGTTTCGCCGTACACAAATTTAAAAAAATCACTTTGACTTATACACCCCCTTTTTTTACCACCGCCCAATTTCTTAAGGAAAATGGCACTCTTTGTTCATTATACTTAAATAAATTGTTCCATACGAATTTTACAGGTTTTTTATTGTTTGTATTGGAATATTTATATAATAGTAAATGTTACTATTAAAAAAACATATATATAAATAAAAATGTTTATAAAACAAGAGTTGTCAGTGGACAGGATAGCTCAACGAAAAAGTGTTGGATTATGAAATTTTATAGGATGAAAAGAATAAAAAGTCTACCCAAATAGAAATTTGAAAGGGTAATGAATCTTTACCCAGTCTTTATCCTTAATAAGGAACATATACATGTCTGACCACAAGCATATGTGCAAATTTTCAATACTTTAACAATGGTAGAAATAGAATTGTTACAAGTACATTATATCTTCATGTAAATCATTAGCCAAACATGTCTTTTCGACAAATTGTTAAAATGCCCCAGAAATGTGTGTGTCTGAGTGTGAGTTGAGGACGGTATTATCATCACAAGAAACATTTTGAAAAAAATAAAGCCAGGAATGTTGTAGAAAGATAGGCCTATGTCTCTGCCAAAACTAGGTCTTGTTTGGGAAAGGGTTAGGTGAACAAGCAACTTTTGAATATCAGGTTTCTGATGTCATGTTTGAATCATGTTTGCTGCCTTATTAGTAGCTAAAGAGATGGAAAAAGACGAGACAGAAACACAAAAATATATAATCAAATAGAAATTCTACAGAGAAAATGAATACAGCTGCTTGTATCAGTATTTGCTTCTTTTCTCTCATTGGTTTCTTTTTTCACGCAAACCTAGCGTAGAGAAAGCATCATTTGGTCTTATCTTGTGTCTAGTTGTTTGGGAAAGGGTTAAACAGAAAGAAATGGCAAAGGTCAAGCTTACCTTTTCCCAAAGAAAAGGCCCAAATTACGGTAAACAAAGTGACCAGTTATGGAACGAAATATTTATGGTGCGAATCAACCTCCAAACAGTGACATATTACGTCAGAGGTACGTAATTCGGATTCAGGGGAGATCACTGGGTGCGCTGTAGTTGCTGTTGTTGCAAAGGGAAGTCATTCTAAATGCCAAAATATTTTGATTTTTTCGTCTTTTGTTGTTTCATTTGACGTTTTTATAAATTCATCGGCTGGGATTCGTTGTAGAAACTGTTCGTACAAATTCAAATTTAATATAGAAGTCTCTTTACAAAAAATATTTTAAAAAATCTCCGTAATTCCGAACATGCTCGATTATTTCCGTTGTTGCGGAAACAGCCGACATAACACGAATCATTTAGAGCTAATGATGGGTCGTATTCCTTAACTAAATATCAAAGTTTCTACAATTTTCCAACATTAGAAGTGTTTTTATTTCGTCTTTTAAATTGGATATTTTGGTCTTTTCCGATCTTTGCCGAAGAAAATACGCTAAACTTCCGACTTGAAATTATGACGTTATACTGGCCACTTAATGACGTCATGGCGGGAAAAACGGGCAGTCATGGGTCATTTCCCGGAAAGCCTGAAATTTCTGAAAAAGTTAAATGTCCGACTTTTCTGTCATAAAGCGACTTCCCCAATCGATACTCAAAACACGGAATTCGTCCTCAGTAAATGTTAGAAAAAAATCATAAAACAGTCAAAGAATAGGTCGTAAGTGAATTAAGGAATGTGCCAAAGAACGGTTTAAGTTTGTCTGTATTACTCTTACGATCGAGAAATGGATAAAAACTGAGACTTCGCTATATGACAGAAAAGTCTAACACATTATCTTTGTCAGACACCTCATGCTCCAGATTGGGGGCGGAGTCAAGCCATTGATGACGTCAATCCGTGGCAATTTTAGGGAAATTGCCGATCTTTATTTTCTCGAAAATCAGTTTTTCACCGATGTAAAGAAAAGCAAATAAAACTTAAAACAACCGAGTTTGGCGGATCTTTTATAAAACACGTTAATTTAATGATCTTCTTCCAATATACGGTGCAATAAACTGCCAAGCTTGGTAGCCTTTAACATTGAGGCATTGGTTTCATACAAACATTGTCTTTTGCTTGATTTTCTATTAGAAAAGAGGAAAAGTCCCCACAAAAGGTCAAGTGGAAAATAGCAAGATTAATTTGTGGAATCTTAAATGAGAAAAAGTAAGTAATGTATTGCCCACTAATGTGAAAAGAATATAAAATATGGTCCTTTAATGATGTGTTTTTCGGTAATCAATTTTGTTTTGTCAAACTATTAGGAACCTTCTGGAGAAAGACAAGAATACAAGAAAGCATGAATGCTTTACCACATTACACTATATCCCTGCTTTTTTCTCCTCTGCTTCAACCATTTTCAAAACATCAGTGGCTTAATTAACCCTTTCCCAAACGACAAAATTGTAGGGTGATCCACTTCAAAAACTGCCACAAATGACAAAATGGATGTAATTGAAGATAGGATTTGTGTAAAAAATGGCACAGAAAATATTGAGACAAAAGGAGAAACTGCTGGTCATCAGCAGTTTCTTCTTTTGTCTCAATGTTTTCCCAAGCTTTCTCTATTAGGGACGTCAGAACCAGGTCTTGTTTGGGAAAGGGTTAACAGATTTATTGAATATTTTCTCCAATTTTTAACTCGCAATGTGATTACTCATAAGTCGCATGCGATCTAGGTCGGTAGAGCTCTTCTAGAAGTTGTATTGCTTAAATTCTGTTCGTTTTACCTCTTCCGAAAACAGAACAGTTAGTGACAAGCTCTTCCGACTAAATCAAACGGGCCTCTTCTATTTTTGGAAGCTCTTCTACCTCTTCCAGTTTTGAGCGGACGACAGAAGAGGTCATGTGATCGGCAACATGAGAGTTTCTTTAGTTACAAAGTGCAGATTTTCTCAATAACTGAAAATCGCTTGTTTACAGATAATTTGTATAAATTTTGGGATCAAAACAAGAACAAAACTTGTGCTTTTGAAAAAGAAGTGCCTTTCTCAGTACAACATAGTAGTATCAGGAACGGTACCCAGTCTACCGAATTAGACCTAGCCATTCTTCCTTCTTTTCGAAGAACTTTTTGATAGATAAGCCACTTCCGTTTTCAAGACATGTTCGATTTATATATTGTGTCATATTGTTACATGACTGGAGAAAAATTGTTGAGTGACATTATAACTTTCCCGAACGGCAAAAAAAAATACTTCCAAATTCAAAGCTGTTGCAGACTACAATTTCAAGTGAATGGAATTATACATTTTTGTGTCTTTTTAGGTATTAAACATTGTTCGAAATGATTCGAAGAAATTGTTTGTCATGATAAATTTCTTCATTTTCAACAATGTTCTCTAAAGCTTTTATCTTGTGAGGTGTCAAAAACCCTTCATTGGGTGGGAATTGGCTATACTTTATAAATGAGCAGGGATCTGGAAAAAACGTCCCTTATAGCATTTTTTAAAAAATGAGATTCAAGATCAGCCTGTTGCCAAATGCAGTCCAATATGCATCCATGCTGCTCTCTATAAGCTGCAACAGGTCACGAAGAAGCAATTAGAGAACAATATGGATCCTGATCAGACTGTGCGTATGCACAGGCTGATCTGGATCTATGTTGGGCTCAAAAACCTTAAGGGAAGTTTTTCCAGATCCTGGCTCAAATACATGTAAAAAAGGATCTAGAGTGTAGCAGGATTTAGTGTGACTATTCATAGAAAAGGGGGGCTATTCCGGACACCCAGGTGTTGCCGTCGGCGTAATGCTTTGGTAAAGTTTTCATGTGCAAGTGTCTCAAATCTTTGTTTCTGCTTATTATGCTATGGGGCATGCCTTTTTGACCATAATACCAGCCTCTAGGCAAAGCTTCATTACTCTGACATGTAATTTAATGGAATTTGTACCCTTTTCAGACTTAAAATTTTTCACTTTCCAGCACTTGATATTCATGCTTTGCTTTCTTGAGACAGCTCTTGTTTCTTCTTTCAAGACAAACTTTGAGGATGAAGAATTTGAAAGTTATGGAAAGAGGACAATTTCAAGTGTCTGAAACTTTACATTTCCGTCTTCCTGGATAGAAAACATTGTGGGAAGTAAAAGATTTGTTTGTCACAGGTAGATCTTATTGGAAGCTTTCACCTTGAGAGGTGTCAAAAAGCATCATTATGTGGCAATGGATTAAACCTTTCCTACACAAGACCAGGTTTAATGTCCCCAATTTTAAATGTTTGAGAAAACATTTAGACAAAAGAAGAAAATGCTGATAATCCACATTTTCTACTTTTGCCTCAATATTTTTGTGGCTAATAAATTCTCTACAAGAAAGCTATCATTTTCAAAACCCAAATTGTCGTCTGGAGAAGCTTCCAAATCAAAAATCGAAACTTTTGCCTTTTGGTAATGGAAAAAGATTGAAGGTCATGGGATATATAACTGACCATTTAGACCAGAAATAATGTAGGGTCAAACAAGGCGTTTGTGACAGTTCTACTGACCATAGTAATTATTAATAACTGACCATATTATTAACACTTTCCCAAACAAAACTGGGTTTGATGTCTCTAGCTGAAATAATTTGGGAAAATACTATAGAAAAGAAGAAATAGCTGATGAATTTAAATGTTTTGGTCTCTTAATGGTAGAAAACATTGTGGAAAATGAAAAAAAAATGTTTGTCACAAGTAATTTCTTCATTTTCCACCTTGCTTTCTACAGCCTTCATCTTGTAAGAATGTCAAAATGTGTCATTGTGTGGGAATGAGTTAAGGGGAAATTTGACATATCCAATGTCAAGATAAGGAATGTCAACTGTATGTATTAGATAGAGGCTGTATAGTAGATTCTACGTGAAATAAACGTTCAAATGCGCGCAGCGCATTGAATGTTTATATCGGGTAGAATCTACTATACAGACTCTATCTGACTTAGAGTTCGCTAGTGTTTCATTGGAGACGGGGGTGTGACTATGTATAGACGTCACATAAACTAGCCGGAAGCTTGTTTATGCGAAAATATAGCGGCAAAATTTTAAAATATACTTCAATTTCATTGGTCCAAAAAAGTAGGTTGAACACAAAGTTACACTTCAGTCTCGATCATTGAGTCTAACTTCTGAAAAAGTTCACTTTGATTTATGGTCACAAGGGCTATCAGCTCATTTTCATTGATGTCGCTGTTTTCATTTGATACTTTACCATGTCCATTACAAGAATTATGCCAGTCATTAACATCACTCGAATTGTTAGACTCACTTTTAGTCATACACAAATTCATTTCATCAGCAAGAAGTTGAGTCTGTTTTGTTGTCACATTTGAGCTTTTACGGATGATCGGATCCGGAGTTTTTCTCTTCCAGCAGAATTGTTTGCTGCATAGACAATATTTGAGCCTGTTCATGAAGTTAAGATATCCAGCCTTTACGGCATTAAGCCTGACTGCGTATATAATGGGGTCCAATAGAGAATTAGTCACTTGAAGTATATAGAGATACTTGCTGATCAGTAAAAACTTGTTGAACGATTCCTGAACGATGGAGTCGTCATGGTATAACTGGATGATCATCGTAATCTGAAATATACAGTTTGGTAACCAGCAAGCGCAGAATGTCCCGATGATGAGCAGTGTTGTTGTTAAGGCTTTACGGTTATGGAATGTTGTGTCAGGTACGCTGCATTGAGCTTTTAGTCTGAGCACTTCACAATAAATACGGAAATAAATAAAGGTAATGCCTGTCAGACACAGTAATGTTAGAGAAAACACTAAGTATTCAGCGTGGTATGTATCATACATGATGTACTCACAGTAGTTAAACATGTTATCTTTCTCCTTGAACGTGAATAATCCAAACAGGAAGTTGGAGAAACCTCCGATAGCGGCCGCGACCCAGAGCACCGCGATGAGTATATATCCATGTTTAGGTGACATGAGTCGCTGATAACTGAACGGTAACATTATGGCGATGTAGTGATCTACTGAGATGGTGATCAGGTTAAATAACGAGATGAGAAATGTTGTAACATTGATGGAACTCACTGTTGCGAATATACAACCACTCGTCAAACGATCTTGTGGATTTACAATGTACAAGGCAAATGGTTGATTGAATATTTTGTTCATTATGTGGATCAAAACACCAAATACAATGGAGATATCCGATGCTGCCAGGTTGATGATTAGTTTAAGATGCATGGTTAGTGGTGATCGTATGTGTTTAACTGCCATGATTGATACACTGTTAGCCATTAGTGCTAGAACACATAGAACAAGTGTCACTGAATACGCGGGCTGTCTCAGTATCTTCACCGCTTCATCCTGCCAGTTGTGGTCCTTCTGTGCCATCCATAATGCATCATCAAAATAATCACCAAAGTCAATCATGAGGTCAGAGATGTTGTTATGATGTGGCGACTGCTGATTGGTCAGTTTAAATGTGAGATTGGTTCCCTGCTGCCCTGATAAACTACTATCTTCATACCCTGTATGGTTCCCATCTTTACTACTGTTATTGAGCCTGTTCATGATTGTCAAGACTGGCTGGTGACTTGTTGTTCACAAAACATGTAAAACCTTCTCATTTCTATTTTTATGAGAGATCATCTATTATGCAAGCTGTTGTCAATCTGAAGTAAAGAAAAAAAGAAACATATTTTATAATGTATTTTTTTATTATGTATTTTTTTATTACTCCCTTTTCTATATGACAAAGTTTCAGTCTAGTCAGTTTTTAAATTGGGCTCGGGCAAAGCCCAAGTTATATATACCGCTTTTCAGAAATCCCCTCACTCCAGACATTTCCCTTTTGCGTCTTACCGGCTGAGCTATGTGTTCAAGCCAAACTATGTGTTTTCAAACACTGAAGAAACCGCCCTATTCAGTCACAATCTTCAAAGTTTTTCATTAAAGCTACTACAAATTGAAGTGTGATAATGATGTAGGATATTGCATCTGAAACAGAAATGTGGTACAACTGTATTTTGACATTATAAGTTCTATGAAGCAATTTACAATTATGGTTTAGCCCCATTACTATAAAGAATGATATCGCTCACTCTTGGTAGAGTTAAACATTATATAACTAGACAAATAGAGAAAATTTGTCATGGTAATACAATACTGCGAAGTAATTAATACAGAAATAGCATCACATTTAGACTAATTATTGCAAAAAACATGCATTCATTATAATCTATCAAGTGTTGTAATTTGTTCATTTTTTCGTAATTGCTCTAATTTTTATCAGATTGGCCTATATTTGTGATGTACTTTTTGTTGCATGCAGACATGCTTACACTTCCCAGAATTCATGATTGAAATGGATTGATTATTTAAAGTTGTAAAAACGTGTTTCCCCAAGTTTTGATGATAATCTTTGTCTTTACATGCAGTAACCCGCTTTAACCCATTACCACACAGTGACGCCTTTTGACTCCCTCACAAGAAAAGGTTTGGGAAAACATTGTGGAAAATGAAGAAATTGCTTGTGACAAGCAATTTCTTCATTTACCACAATATTTTTTATACAAAAAGACCAAAAAATGTTAAATTTCATTCAGTTTTAATTGTCGTCTGCAACATCTTTGAATTTGGAGCACCCAAAAATTCTTGTCGTGTGGTAATGGCTTAAAGCTGCTCTTACACAGATTTGGACCAAAAATTTGTCAAAAACAAATGAAATATATTATTTTCAAATTTCAACTTATTGTAGCTTTAAGGTCTTTTACCCATCATTACATACCAAAAGCTTTGGATTTTGACATTTGAAGAGCTGTCAAACTTGTATGGAAAGAATTGTTGTAAATTTAAAATGACCTAGTTCTTTACTTCAGTTGATCATAATGTGACATTTAAAGCTGCTGTGTTGTTAATTTATGGTTATAATTGATTTATCTTCTTAAATAAATAATGATCAATCATCGTTATAGAACTTTAGTAAAATAAAATAGATCTTGAATATACACACTCTCTCCCCCCAAAAGTCATCATTTAACCCTTTCCCAAACAAGACCTGGTTTTGACGTCCCTAAAAATAATAGAAAGGGCTTGGGAAAACATTGAGGCAAAAGAAGAAAATGCTGATGATCAGCATTTTTTCCTTTTGTCTCAATATTTTCCTGGCTTATATAATACAGGAATCCAATTTTATCAACACCCAATTTGTTGTCTGCAGCAGCTTTGAAATTGGTGCACCTAATATTTTGTCGTTTGGGAAAGGGTAAATACCAAACAATTATTGCCCTCAGCTCCTGCTCTCAGCACCAGTTTTTGTGATGACTTAACCCATTACCAAACGACAACATTTTGGGGTAGTCTAATTTGAAAGAAGATGCAGACGACATTGCAATGTGATGAAATTTTTAAATTTTATAGCTTTTTGGGTAGAAAACATTGTGGGAAATGAAGAAATTGCTTGTCACAAGCAATTTCTTCATTTTCCACAGTGTTTTCCAAAGCCATTATATTGTGGGGAGTCACAAGGAGTCACTGTGTGGTAATGGGTTAAGATTATTTTATCCAATCATTGGCCGTTAATGCTGTTACTTATATAAATCTGATACTAGTTTTCATTGGCTTTTAAAATGATGCGAGATAATTATCTAATAAAATGAATTCATTTGAATTTTAAAAATGCAAGAAAAATCAAGCTGCAAAGATTTTTTTTGGAAGATAAGGGCTTTATTATGCATAAAATGGATATCTATCTGACTCAAAAATCACTCTGAATTATCACTGGTGGTGAACTCGGACAAAGCGAGGAACATTTTTCATGAACACAAGGTACAGATACTTCATGTTTAAATGCGCGTTTAAAAACCAGTTTTACTAGTTTGAGCATGTACACAACGATTTGCACGTGTTTATCCGCCCAAAACAATATGGACGAATCGGAGAGACACTTAGAGGCTATTGTCAGTTTTGTTATTTTATTTCTCTGACTGATTCTGAAGTTGGTATTACAATTCTTGGAGTAGAAGTTTTTTTCCGATGTGAAAATCGTAGTTAACGTTTTTTGAAGGGGACTTGTACGGTTTATTTATGATACCATGAACATTTTCAATGGCTGTTCGAATTGCAATGACTTTTGTCCTAACAATAGAATGGGTTTTGGGTTAAATATGGATAAATCGTAGGTGTTGTTATAAAATCCCGTAACTGCAGCTTCAATAAAGTTGAGTTTGTGACGTTTTAGATTTACGCCGACGAAGCACTAGTGTTTGTCCGAAAAAACGTCACTAGGTCTATATATACCGTAGTAGATAAAATTTATTCTTTTTCAAAGACGAATTAATGGTATACAATAATCATTTCCAAAACAATAGGCCTATCTGGTATTGCAGCCCCCAATTAGAAGGCTTTCAGTAATGACCACCATATAGATAGTGCTTCGTTTGCCCGTCCGTCTGTTTTTCTACCCGTCCGCCAATTTGTCTAGCTGACTGCTCTAGATGTCAAAATACATTGATTTTATATGTTGAGAAGTTAAAATGTGTTTACTAATTAAGAAAATATGAAAGAAAATATTAAGAAAAAAGCAGCCAAATTATTTTCAGTATAGATCTATTCTTCTTTTGATTCAATGTTTGCTATACGCACTTCAATGTCAATTACACAAAACGTGGGAACGACGTCGTATTGTTTGGCGGCGATGTTATAAAATCATGAAAACAGATCATGAGCGTAAACTTTTGTTTCAGGAGAAATGTAGTGAGACGTCTTTTTTTAACATTTTATCTTTAAGAAATCTAAAATATTGAAACAAATGGATTTAATTATAGTAGCACAAATATACTCCCCGTCATAAGAAAGTATCCACTTGTCTAATGCAAATGGTCGCCAATTTTAGGATTATTCATAAATGTACCGAAATAAATACAAGATATTGAAGCATGGCAAGTAAATCGAAAACAGTCGAAATACCCCATTAATTAGACTGTTTTCGATTTACTTGCCATGCTACAATTTTGAGACGATTCCAACACATCCAACGTCTACACGTGACGTCATTCCGACAAGACAACCATTATCGGAACGACTACCTGTGAAATCGACAGAAAAAGGCAAACGTTACAGATAGGCTAGATTGCTTCCTGAGTTGAGTTCTATCAGCAGTAGAGGCTAATTAACGGATTAGACCATCCGTTTCAGACGTCTTGCGATACCCATAGTCTTGCTACGATGTTATTGACAACATTACCTTCAGTGGGTTAGACAG